>JAGDQP010005859.1:40458-68703 GCA_022664845.1 Lepisma saccharinum | reverse complement strand
AATATGTTAGTTATTCTAACAAAATCATAATTTCTTAGCAAATTTTAGTAATAGCATTGCCAGCTTGTGTTATTCATTTTAAGTCATGAACGCAAGACCTAGATAATATAAACTGCACAATCACCAGGTATATAAAACATTGTCATCAACTAACTTTATCTTTCACTTAGTTAATAGTGCTCTCGATGAAGGAGCAGGCTAAATTTTAGTTTCGACTCCCCAACTTCCGCCAGACATTGAGCCGTATCTACTCTTTCTACCACTGAGTCTCGTACAAATAATTGACACAGACGATTCTAGAAAATCACAGGGACAGCCAACAATAAAAAAAGTTTTACGAAAAGGCATATGTCATTATTATTTCCTTAAATACATACTCGAGTTGTTCAACATACGGAAACGTGGTAGCATGTTCGGGAATCCTAATGGCGTTACTTCGTGTTATGAATGACTTGTTTTGTGACGAAATTCAAACATTTAATGTAGAGCAGCAAAGACGTACTAGATCATGTTTTTCATTGCGAAGCATATCGCCTTTAGGGTCTCCACAGTCGAGTGTTTAGAGCGTTGGACTCATGTCCGCGTGCTCCCGGGTTCAATTCCCAGCTGGAGCACAACAATTTTCGGCATTCACCAAGCTTCTTGAGGCAAATTGGGAAATAAAGACCACTTGATCTAGATAGCCCTGATACACCTGTTCGTGGTCAAGCTGACGCGCAGTGATTATCCCACGATCGTCACTCAGGTGACGCAGTTCCAACGACCGCGGACAGATGGCGTTGCGACAGGCTCCAAATTTTTTCTTCTGTAACGCCAGTGGTTATTATTATTATTACATAACGCCTTTTAACACTCACACCATGTGCCCTGCCTGTACACCGAAGGTGCCAAATAGTCCCACGTGCTGTTAGCTCTTTCATTCTTAGTAGGCCCATTTGACATTTCCATCACTCGAAACTTTCGTATATATTGAGTTTCAACACTCCCACACACGTAGGAAACATTGTACATGTCTGCTGTATATTGTATCTTATATTTTGGGGAACCTAAAACTAAACATTACCCAAGAAGTAACATCATTAAAAGTATTTATTCAGACATGGAAAATAAAATAAAATCGTCGAACCATAATCAAAGTTGACAATGTTACTGAGTCTTACGGGGGTGATCTTGCGTGAGAACATTTTCAGTCACTTTAACCTTGTAAGTAAAATAAGCAGATACCCGACCATTCCCCTAGTGCTTACGTAAAAGTTTTCGTTTTTTTTTTATCATTATATCGTCTGAAAACACTCTCATCCCCTTCCTTAATTGTCAGATAAAATAAGCCATGCTTTAAGCCCTTCCCCTTGAATGCTTACGTTGCACTTGAATGACCCCTTAAGTCAATTCACTTCTACGTGATTTTTTAAATAATAATCTTTCTAAGGATAATGCAGTTCATATAAACTGTTTACTTTCTAAGCACTTTGGGCTGATATTTTTAGTCACATTTCGAAAGTATCACCACAGACAACCATAGTGATGGTATCTCTGGTATCACCAATGAAGTAATTCAAACTGTCGAAAATAACTTTTAAAGCAAATTGCTGGTTTAATTCGAATAGTTTTATTAATTAGTATATCAAAAAGAGTTTTAACGGACCAATGATGATGTCAAGTTCATAGTTTAACAGCCTTTCTATAATCGAAAGGTATTTTAATCTTTGCACCGAAGCTCTTGGACCCCATTAACGGGTTAACTGAGATTGTTGACAACTTGATTTTCATTAACTATATTTGTCCTTGTATAAAACTCGTAAATAGTTGGAAATCGGATGATAAATTTGAAAACCAATGAAGTTACAATCTTAATATATTCTATACAGCTTACCCTGATGATTCTTTTGAACGTATTATTTGTAACATATAATTCAATTTCAATTGTTGACTGAAACGACGTTTTTCAGAGTTTCATTCATTTTAAAAGTATTTTTTGTGTGGGGGGGGGCGGATTTCTGCTCTCGCTACATTGGAGGGATATTTGTCCTATGAACGTCTTTCGTCGAAAGGATTCGTACGTGCTGTAGGAAGAATTTTGTCCAAGATCATGTAAAAATTATAGTTGGATTGTGTGCTCGAGAATCAGGAACGACTCTCACGAATAGAATGGACTTAGGTAATTTTGACACCGGAAGTGTTGTTAAAATATCAGCTAATAGATTATTTCGTCAGCCAAATACCAGGAAATATGTACTTTGCTATAGACTAAGAAGAAATGACAATCATATGATTGACAAGCAGCTCTGTCCCTCTTTCTTTCTTTCTTTTTTTTTACGAAAACAACATTAGTCAATACTGGATACTTTTAGAAGAACGCAGAAGACTTCAAAAATCTATAAATAATATACTGTATTTTTATATAGTCTGGAGACAAAAAACCTGCTGTTATGTTAATAGGAACTTTCCTTGTCCCTTTAAAATTTCGCCTCCCCCTTAATGCTTTGACGGTCAGAAGTTCTAGTTACTAAAATAATATAAATGTTTCTTTTTGAAATTATCCTAATGTTCCTAACTGGATTTGAACAGTGATGCATTAACAGTTTCATGAAAATTAAGTCTCATTTTAATGTAAACAAAAATTGAGAGAACTGTTAACACAGAATGTACTACACATTCGTAATCAAGGAAGCAAGTAATCTTAAGTTGAAAATTTCGTACTTCGGATCCAAGTTGGAACAGTGAGACATTGCAACATTATACTATTCTGATCAGAATCTATACGCAATGGCACACGCGGACTTGGAAACAAAAACAAAAATGTCTGACGCAGAAAATTTAGGAGATAGAGGAAAATAGTTACGCAAGTAACACAAGAGATCTATAAAGGGATAAAATCATTAAGAAAATGTTACCACCCAATAGTGTTACCCACGAGACGAGTTTGAGACTGTCTCGTCTTGAAAGTGTCTCGTTTCGAAAAAATTTTGTATATTACGAAAACTTCAAGCCTCGCTTGCCATAGTCAATTCTTTGTCTCGTCTCGTCTCGTTTCGCTGGTAACACTACCACCCAAGGATGAGAATGATTGGAAATTAATGTGTAGATCCTCAGACGGAGCTTTTAAAATACTCGATGATTTTTACCACCAATTCTCAGATCTGTTCTACACCACATTAGAAAACGTAACACAATTGAAGAGGAAGAAGTTTAAAATGAAAGTAATTGTTCTTTCAGAGCAAGACTTTTCGATGCACCTACGTTTCAGTGTATGACACTTTTTCCCTAAGACTACATCCTTTACGTTCAAATGCATTTTTATAACGTCATATATAGATGAAATGCAAGATATGCTTTTAGATAATAATCACAATAATATGATAGTTATTGTTTAAAAGAGCAATAATATTATTTTCTAATAGGAGAACCTCCAAGGTATAAGAGAGTGTTTCGGTATAGACATTGCATTAACGAAAACGAAAAAAGCAGTAGGCCTGTTATGCCTATTAATCGCAGAATTAAAATATGAATATAAACAATGTATGCAAAGAATGTATCAACGCCGCGACGCGCCGAATGCATCACTACTGGATCGCCGCGACTTAATTTGTTCGAAGAGAGAATCGTAAGATCTGGGGTGAGTAGATATCCTGCAAGAAAGACTGAATTCCAAGATGGCGGCCAAGGAGCCACGTAGTCCAGTTGTTTTGCAAGTGGTTGATGGCCTAGAGGTGGCTGCTGACGTCAGCAGGAGTGATTCTACAAGGCTATGAGTGAAATGTGGGTGGGAAAAGGTATTACGCAATCGTTATTGCAGAAAAGACTGAATTCCAGAATGGCCGCCGTGAGGCCCCGTAATCGAGTGGTTTAGTAAGTAGTTTGTGGTTGGAGGTGACAGAGATAGGTGGTGACGTCAGCAGGGAGTGATTGTACAAGGCTATGAGCGAAATGGGAAAAGGTATTACGCAATCGTTACTCATAGAAAGTCTTAATTTTAAGATGGCGGCGATTGAGCAAGAAGGCTATGAGTGAAATGTGGGTGGGAAAGGGTATTACGCAATCGTTTCTGCAAGAAACACTTAATTTTAAGATATCAGCGATGATGACCTCATACTTCACTTGACAGAGGTCATTGACTGCGATGTCGCCAGATGTTGAGTGCAATGTTGCCACGTTGAGGGGGAGGCAAGATAGGACTTGTTAGCTGACGTCACGAGGTCATTGATGGGGAGGCAAGATAGTACATGATGTTTGACGTCACGGCGTTGGTACAAGCGAATAGTTGATCATTGACGTCAGAAAGTCATTGACAGGATGCAGGATATTACTTGTTACTTGACGTCATGGCGTGGGTGAAAGTTTTTGATTATATATAGAGGGCAGTAGTGTAGTATGTATCATTATAAAGAGAAGCGAGCTTCAGTCATGGCAGAGCAGCAGCAGCAAGGTGTAGCACGTCCCGTTGACTTGGGAGTAGAGGATGTGAAGGAGCTTGATAGAATGTTGGAGTTACTGGATAGCAGTTTTGAGGAAGAAGATAAAGACCGAACAATATTCAGTTTGTTAAATTCTAAAGCAAAGACTGAACGAACTTCGCCATCATTATTATCTTCCTTTTCATTCGTAAAAGAGGAAGGCGTGGACGGTATTCAGGAAGTCTATTGTTCGTTAGTGCCAAAGAGAAAGACGGAGGCTGATGATATTAATGTAGTTTATTCATCATTAGCTCCAAAGAAGAATACAAAGACAAAGCAGCGTTTGTTGGAGGGAGCCGAATATCCTGTTAAGAAGCGTTTATGTTACGAAAATGGTGGTGTAAAGCAGTCATCATCTTCGATACTATCAAGAGCAGCAACAGCTGCAGGAATAGCTCCACCACTACTAGAACGACCAACAGCAGCAGCAGTGAAACCATCGCCGCCAGCAGTAGGAGGAAGTCGAGTAGTAGTGAAAAGTGTCAAGTGTGGATGAAAGAACAAGTGGGTAGATGAAAAGTGTATTCCACTAGTCTTACATCGGTGGAATCCTAAAAGTGCATCGATCTGTGAAGGGTGTTTTAATGAGGAAAATAACTAAACTGGGCATGCGTGTTTAGGCTATATCAAGCCGAATGAACCAGTAAGTGGAGAAGAAATTGAAAAACATTTTCGAAAATGTGTGTGGAGGGTGATCTTAAGACCTTCAACAGAGAAAGAACTGTACGCTATTTACAAGCAAGATGATCCTGAACTAAGTAATGTTGGTGATGATGAAACAATTATGCGAAATATGAAATATGGGCTTTGGAAGGTGGTAAAAGTTCATATGCAAGGTGTTATTGATCTGTTGCACGACAAGGACCGTAAAGCAAAAGATCGACTGTAAAAGGAACAAGTAAAAATGTCTGACTATTGTGTATTTTGTGGTGGTGGTATTTTTGTTGTGGACTCGTGTGTTTTACAAACCATTCGTACTTATTTAAAAGACAACCCAATTACTTGTAGTGGCTGCAAGTTAAAGATTCTTCATAATAACTGTATATATGTGTGGAATACAGGCAAAGTGCTTTCAAAAAATTTGTTGAATCAAGTGAATCACCATGAAACGTTTGTGGAGTACTATGAAATTTTCAAACGACAGGGTCATGTAAGTATTTCCATGAATACTTTTTTCAAATCTTGTAGAGAATTAGTTCATTATAGCGAATTTATTGCTCAACTCATAACCGATATGATTCATGTACAATTTTCGGTAGAAAAGTCTGAAAGTGTGTCTTGAGAACAGTACATTATAGATGTGCAAGGATTTAAAATCTCTGCACATGAGTTTATTATGAAAGAATTTTGTATTGTAGCGTGTGATGGTAGTCTTTTATTCCACTGTTTAGTAAAACTTCCATGTGACATTACGGAAGTAGGACTAGGTTATCAAAAACAAGTGCAATGGTTAACAGAAAACTTTCACGATTTACAGTGGGACACATCAAATGGATACAGCGTTTCACATCTTCGTAGAATGATTTTTCAGATGTGTTCAAGTGAAGCTACATTCTTTTGTAAAGGACTTGAAAAAGCACAGTGGATTAAAAAACTATTTCACTTGTGTGAATCATATGAGTGAAAAGGAATGTCCTGCCCTGAAAACAATAAATTTAAACATTGGTTTGTCAAAGTGTACTTTTCATGACCCTGTCGAGGTGAATGCGTGTGCATTAAGAAACTGTTTGCAACTCCAACATTGGATGAAACATGAGAAACCAAAAACTCTTGCAAATACCTTACCAGCCATGCAAATGTAGAAAGCATGTGCAACTTGCTTTTATAAAATACACTTTACTTACTCTTGAACAATAAAGAATGAATACTCTATGAATTTGTTTTTTTTTATTTCAAATCAGGATAAATGATAACAGAAAAGGTTTAAATTATATCATCATATTTATCTTTCTTTAAAATGAAGAAGAATAGTATACAATTCTATTTACAACGTAGTTTATCTTTTTGTTTTATGATTTGTTTCACATATTTTACTACAATTTGATCATTTTTTCTCAAATGAACAGTATTGAATTTTGGTATGATATTAATCCCCCTTACAGTAAAGTAAATAAGGACTATACAAAATAATCCACAAAGGGTGGATGTATTATCTTGAACCTGAATTTTGTTATATTGATACAATTTACAATATCGTTTTAAGAACGTTATAATTTGCTTAGGAAGTGATCTTGCAAAGGTATCAAAATAACCCCCCCTTGCATTTTCGTTAATATAAATTACAGTCCAATGACTTCCTCCACTTGAGGAAGAACTTAAATTAACAATAAGTGCTGCTGGAAACTGTACACGAACAGGTAATGTATTAATGGCATAAATGCCAGTCAGTACACTTGCAGATAAACAATCACGTAAAATCACTTTCATCAGTTGGTCCGTCCACATTGTTTGTTATATGATTTGGAATATATACACACTTATTTTGATTTAACACTGATAAATCAAGTTTATAAAATTTAATATAATTTGCATAAGTCCATCCTTCTTTCACTGCACATCGGAAATAGGAGAATCGATGCAAATAATGAACACACTGTCTTGAGGGATATGCCAATTGAGAAAAGTTAGGACACTTTAAATCTTCTTCTAGGTTGATTACACTTTTACCAAGGATAGATTCGAGAAAAAACATGTCTTGTTTTCACGAAAGTGTACACTACACTAATGTGTTGAGTATATTTGGTAATCACACTTTTAACTTCACTGTAGGGGGTATCACCATCGTTCCTGTGGAGAACGTAGAGATACTGAGACAGGTAATCGTTATGTAATCGCAAGGCTGTTGTCAACTGGGAGTAGGGGGAAGGAGGTTTAAAAATGCAACTTTGTGAATAATCTAAGTCAGGATTGATAATAATAAGTTCTTTCAAGACTAACCTTTCGTGTTCGCCCTTGTCATTTTCACCACGTGTGAGAGCAGAGTAGTGTACTAGAACCCGCATCGTGACTGAATGAGATTGAAATTAAAATGTACCATCGGTATATACGTTTCTATTTATATCAATTTCTATAATCGAATCAAACTGAGCATACACAACATATGATACATACTGTACTAGTGGTTGACTAAAGGATATTTTTATATTAACAGGAGAGTCTCTTACAACATCTCTAGTACAATCAACAATACTTTCTGTAGGAGACAGAATAAATGGGAAAATGGTATAAGCATGTGCAAAATCATGAGAAGTAATCGTATGTGTAGTATTTTGATGAAAGATCCCAGTACCACAAAACAGGGTGAAATAACGTTGAATGAATAATGCTCTTGCAAAATCGGGAGTTAGGGGAGTGGGTGGATACAATTTGGAGCGTACCTGAACCTGCAATTTGTTGAGATTGAAATGTTCAAATTGAAGAGGGTTCAGATGATATTTACCATTCATTACTTATTTGCTACGAATCCAATGACAAGGTTTTTCGGTACACTACCCAAAAATAAATTATCAATATTAAATGAAGTTACATTTTGTTTAATAGTAATGATTCGTGTTTCCACTCTAGTGAGTGGTAATTTTGCAGTATTTTTTGTAAGAATTTAAATGAAGAGACAAGTCAGCAGAAATAGTAAGACGACGTGCACATAATACAACTTCTTGTAAGACAACTTTAAAGTTTGATTTGTCAGCAGCCATTAAATAAAATGAATCTTTATTGCGAAACAGTTTTATACGCAAACTTACTTTATTTGGAAGTATACGATCTAAGTTAGCAATATCTGTAAAGAGACGCCCAAACATTTCAAAAGGAGCACTACCACTAGCAATTTGGATTCTTTTACGAAAACCAGCTTTATTTTCATCAAGAGTATTAAATTGTCCAGCAGTATCTTTAAGCCATAACGCACCTGTGAGATGAATTTTCGAAGTATCTTCAGAGTAATTAAGTATTGATTCCAAGAAAGCGAGAATAGCATATGACCCAGAAGAGGAAGAAATTAATATATCATTTAAAAATATTCATTGACTTGACTAAACATAGAATGAAGGATGTTATCTACTGGTGCTACAAAACCAGCTTGCACTGCAGGTTGATCGCCTTCTGCTGGTTTTTATACTTTTAAGTTATCACCATTAGCTTTTGTTATTTTACAACGTACATACAAGTACAAGTATGCAGGATGAATATATTCTCCAACAACCCTACGGAATCACAAATACAATGGAGCCCTCCGAAGTAAGTGTAGAAATAGGATGATAATTTTGCATATTATCAGTTTGAGTCATAGGGACAGTTTGTAAATAAAATTCATTAGTACAGCACTCTTTACTTTATGTTGAAAGGAAAGACATTTTATCACCTAACTAAAAATATCCCTTTCACAATAAGACTTTCTCTTCTTCTTTTTTCTCTTTCTTTTGTTAATAATTGGTGGTCCAATACGTTTAGGAAGAAGAAGTATCTTTCGTTTACTCGTCCGTCGTCTACCACTACCACTGAGCAGCTGAATAATTTTATTTTCGGCTTTTGTTCTTAAAGTTGAACCCGCCTGATGAACTCTACTTTTAACTGATTCTTTAAATGGACGATTTTCTAATACATCTCCTGAAACTTGCATTCCTGTTTGTAATGCTTGTCGACCAACTGTTTTAGCTCCTTGTTTAATAAGTGGCATAGCAAATCGAAAGAGACCACGAAATTTTCCCCCGAATTTATGTCCACGCTGATAAACTGGTCCAGCAAAATAAGGGATGCCTCTACCATGAAGTGGAACTTTCATTTTCACGAGTGTTGTTCAAAGTGAAGTTTTCTGGTCAATGTCCCAGATGCGAATGAGATATTCGTCCTGCATGGTCCTTTAGTAGTATTTCAATTGTGTCGAATGAAAGTTTACTTAAAGCAAAATAATGTACATTCTGAAATGTTATTGTCTGTACGTTACCGTGATTACTATCAGACATGGCTACAATACCTAGTAATAGTGCTTTTGTATCACCTACAAATTGAGGTTGTATAAGGTCAGTGCAAACAAATAATTGATGTGGGTACCCAATGTCAATGTAAGGCTGTTTTTGAACTCGTTTTGATTTTAAAAGATTAATACCAGGTTCTAAACCTAATTGTAAAGCAAGTATAGGTGAAAGAAATAGTGATTTAATGTTTGCATTCGTTTTAATAGTAATAGTATTTGAAAAATCAAAGTAAATTAAGGTTGGAGTGATTTTATTCATAACCTCTAACAATGACGGTATCGAAGAATAATATCCTGGTGATATTTTATATTTTACATTATCCCCATCTATTGTTTCATACCACATAATATTTTGACCTTCAATTACATTAGAGCAAGTTAAGGGGATATGAATTTCACCAAGTCCTATCATCCATGATGAATCATGAAGAAGAATACGATGATTTAAGATTTTTAAAAAATGTGATGGATGATTATTGCTATATGTATTTGCACTAGCATTCGAACTAAGTGCAATGTAAAAACTATCATCGGTACTTTCCGAAATGATTTCTTCCGCTTAAAGTGAAGTGTAATGTTCGAAGTACCAAATTGAAATGGTAAGTTTTCATCTCTTAATTTTCCTGTTCATCTTTTAAGTCCGCATGTAGAGTATCAAAATATTTATTTTCTACTTTAACATGGTGTGGACGATCAAATACAAAAGAATGCATTTTACCATCTTAATATTCAAAGATACTAATTTTACGAAGGACTTTACCAAGGATAGGTTGATCTTTTACAATCTCAAGACAAACATTAATTTCAGAAGGAATATTGTAATCGAGGTTACAATAAAATGGTCCACTAACATTGATATACATAGGTTTTCGTTTTTCTGATTTCGGTTGAAAATATACCCCAGCTACTTCTACATGAGGATTATTTGAGAAACCTAACAAATTTTGTAAACCACTAGTCATTCTCACAAAATACTGTTTTCAGTGATCACATTTATATTTCATGAAAAGTTTATTTTTATCTTTATCATAGTAAAATGAAGAAAATATTATCTTTTCAATAGTGTCACCATGACCTTCCTTTAGAATATTTTCAATTATAACGGAAGAATCTTCAGTTTCTGCTTGAACTTTTTATGATCAATACTAATTTGTAATAGTCCATCAAGTTGTAGGTCTTCTAACATAGACTTTCGATGATTTGATTTAGTATGCTTTGTGATAAGAGGGAGTAATGAAACAATATGTGAAATTGAATCATAATATCCAGGATAAAAATTAACTTCATAACGCAATTCCTTTTACCATTAATATGAACAACTACTGTTCTTCCTTTCGAATATTATAAAAACTCCATGGTATACAAACATTACTTAACCCTACCACCCAATCTCCTTGTAAACGAATGGGTTGACATAACTTTGTGGTATAAGATGTCTTATTTTCAAAAATATTATTACCCACATTTGATGGTAACGGTCACGTAAAATTCATCTTGTTGATCAGAAGACATCATGATGACTGAACAGATTTCTGTTTACCCGATGAATTCATACTAGGGGGATATCCTAACCATTTTACATATATCCATTACTTTCTACGTTTTAATACCTTTTCCATTAAAAATGTTTTATTTTTTCCCACAACCACCGCTTGCAATTCTTGTGTGTAAAAAATTCCTTTGATGAGTTCTCCATTCCAATCTTTAATTTTGTATGTTAGCTGTACTTTGAATACAACGATCTACAATAAATATTTCCTGAGACCATTCTGGTAAATATCCCTTTTCTAATTTATGTTTATATTTACTAATACGAACATAATCATCCATTTGAAATTTACATTTACTTTGAACACGTTTTCGTTTTCCATATAATGTTTCCCATACTTGAATTGTATTATCTTCATTAACTTCTATGGAAGCAATTTTAATTGTGGAATGTACAGTGTGATTGTAACTACGTACAAGATCGTCAAGAACATAAATGTAACGATATGTGTTTTCAGAAGTAAAGTACTTGTAATTTTTTCTTTTAAAGTTGGAATAAACCTTTCTACGATTGCAGCCTTCATTTCAGAATGTACACTATAATGATTAATATAATGCTTTTCGAAAACACGTTTTACATGTTGATTATAAAATTCCTTTCCTAAATCCGTTTGACAATGTAGTAGAGGCGAACGAAACCTACTTAAAATACTTTCAATTGCTCTAGCCATAACTGGACCTGTTTTATTCTTTACCAGAATACAAATTCAAAACTATTAAATGCATCAACATAAAAAATATTTATAACCATCATTATATGTAGCTACGTTTTGCATATCTGCTAAAATCATTTGCAATAATTCATTGGGACAGGTTACGTAATATTGTTTCCGTGGAAATTTTTTACGAATAGGGGCATGTAAAGTATATATATCTTGTGAAGCTAACCAGTTTTTAAATTTATTTCTTTGTAAAACAGTGTTTCGTTCTAATTTAGAAATACTTGCAAGAGATGTTGGATCTGAATATGTATAATACAACTTTGATAGTGACATACTTAAAACTTGTAGTGTTTATAATATTTAAAAATATTTTTAAATTATTATTCTTACGTTTACTACTTTTTTCTTTTCGAAAATAATATTTTTCGCCTTCTTCTTCTTTTTCTTTTGAGTAATGAAAGGAACAATATTACTAACAGCACCAGCACCAAATTGAAAGTTGATTAATTCATCATGAACATTAATATCTCTAAGAAATGACTTAAATACATCAAGACCTACAGGATGTTTTGACGTACGTTTTTTAATAACGTCATGAATGAGATCAATAATATTTGATCCTGAGAGTGCGTTATTATCAATGCTTACTGCACCACTCTGCTCCCAATGAATACGATTTGAACTCAGCCAGAGATTTAATAATGCTGATGTTTTTTCTCACTACCGTTTTTGGCATTGATTCTAGAATTAATGAAAATAAAGGTAGTGATTTTGTATTACTTCCTTCCTGACCAAAAAGGTTTATTGCAATAGGTTTTTGAGCTGACGGAGTATGTTCCAAGTATCGAGCTTGCTGGTATAATTTCCATTTTTGCTCTACTGAAAGATCAGTACGATTTAAAATATCAGACATTTCTTGATCTAAACGTTCTTGGTGAGAAACGCTATATTTCATTGAAGAAACAAGTTGAGTAGAAACATCTTTTGTTATGAGTATCATTTTTGAAATTGTGAGTGAGACATTTTAACTTCTAAAGAAACTTCCAGTCACAGCACTTGAAATGGGTCAATTAATAAAGGTAGTAATGCTCCACCCTTTTGCATTAACAGTTTACGTTTACATTTGTACTTGAAAGTTTGAGAGAGAGAGCACGTAACGTCTTTTTATGACGATGTAGTCCTTGTTTCTGATGATGAGATAGTTTAATGTTACCCTTCAAAAGATTTTTACAAACTTGAGCAACAGTTCGAATTAAGTTACCAGATGCGTGTTGAAGTAATATTTTACTCTTTTCCCCCTTACACTTACAAAGAGCACGGAGCTCGTTGTAATGATGTTTAAAGTTTGACATCCTCTTAACGACTAAAGAGAAATTAGAGTATTGTATGCTTTTCATGTGTGTACACATGCATAGTTTCGCCTGGATAAATATTTGTTCGAATTAGCAAAGCATCATGAATTTCTTGTGTTAAATAAAAAATTAAATATGAATGTGGTTTCGCAGTAGCTTTTTCAAAAACCTCTACAACACCCTTGCTATGATGAGGCATAATTCGTCGAGCTAAATACTGAATTTGTAATTTATCTCTTAGATTTTTAAAAATTACGATATAGTGACTATTTAAAGAAATGTTACGAGAATGTTTCCCTTTAGGAAATAAGTTTTGAACTATAAAGATAACCGATAAATTTTTATGGTGTGCGTATTTCGTAAACAAATTACTAACGTGTCCATTTGTTTCAGTCATTAAATTGTCTAAAATAATTAAAGAATTCGACTCAATTTTAAAATTATTCATATCTGGTATTCCTTTAACAAATCGAATTTTCGAAAGGGAAAGAATTGGTACTACCGCACCATAGCACCAAATAACTTCTCTGAAGTGGGTAGTGAACATTTTATCCCTATGTTGTAGTAATTTTGTAACAAATGTAGTTTCCCCTGAAAGGGATGGACCGCTGACCATCATAGTGCAAGGGTGTTGAAAGGGCAACATCTTGATAACAAATGAAATAATTCTTTGAGAACATTTCCTATTATATCATCCTGAAAGAAACACACACACGCATACGCACATACATACATACATAAAAAAGGAATCAACCATTACGTTTTTCGTCGTTCGGTGGTGTGCGAAAGTCATCTTTGTAATTTATATCCTTTAGTTTTCTTTTATTATTTACAATTTTATGTGTCTTATGTTCAGGTCTTATGTATTTTATGCGTCTTACAAGTGTGTCTAAACTTTACTTCATATTCCCTCAATTCGTTTTCCTTAAAACTTAAATTTTTCGGCCCCAACTCGACCAATTTTCGAATCTCCCAGCTAGTTCGGTCTCATTAGTTAATTCGCCCAAATAGTTCCCAGTCGGTAACCTGAGTGGTTGTTTCCTTTTTTTGCACATACATAATTGAGTCAGTGTCACCATATAGTAAAAATCTGGCCCAGGATGTTATAAAAGCAGCTAAAATAGGATTTGGAAAGGGATATGCTCTATTTACATTTTGACAGTCTTTATATGTTACTACGAGTTTGCTTTGCCCAATAGGAACAACGGATTGAACTTGTAAATGCGGCGCTCTAATGATTTCTAAAAATGAGTGGGCATCAGATACAACCCAGGTCTGAGGTAAATATGTTCTCTGCCCCCACTTCCCAAACAGAGAATTTAAAAATAGTTTCGCGATATACCTCAGGCCAGCATTATAACTGATTTTATCATACTCGAGCGTTATTTCTTCATCTTCAACATAGTCTCGAATGTAAGATTGTTTTTGTTCCTCAGTCTTACATTCGGAGATAAAGGGACTAGCTTCCTCCTTCATTTTCAGGAAAGTATTCACATAGTCCTTGAAAACTCCCTCAGTCATTTTAAACTCCCAAATTTCATACGTTTTAAGAACTTTGTAGCCCTTTTTAATAGTTTCATGTAATTCGGGAGTGCGGAAGCTCCGTTGTTCCTCATCATGATTACATTCCCCTTTCTCCATTGCTTCCATACGAAACCTACAAAGTTCAAACACTAACCGTTTGTTTGCATTGTATGGAATGATCGGAAAGTCTATCTTTTGTGGAGCAAAAACCTTGCGGAATACAACACCATGGATATCCTCTGGCTTAGGAGTTATCTTTTCCTCTGTGAATAATAGGTTTCCCAATAGAAAGAGGCTTCCTCGACATTACCCATGGATAGAGAGAAGTGACATCTACGTAGCGGATGTACTCATCATCTTTGCATTCATACAATGCACGAAAACATTCAGTTCTCCCTTCCTTAAAACTTTCCTTAGAAATAAGAAAACCTGCAATTTCCTTACATTGTGTTTTAATGAAATCCCCAATGTGAAGGTAATTTCTTACTTCCTCATTCCACTGACATTCCCAGATTTCAATAACTTTTAAACCACACTTTGCTAAATATTGTTTCCGAATCTTTTTTGCCTCATACCTGTTTTGCAACGTCACTCGTTGTTCGTTGATAGTGACGAAGCTGTTGAATACAGGTATGACCATGCCAATAGCATCCATAATACTCATAGGCTGTACTATTTTTCACGTCATAACCATCCAATTTATATTTACCAAATGGCACTTCGCCCCCATTAGCAACAGTTCGAATTTTAACATTTTGGTCAAGAGACTCCATATACTTCATCCATTGTAAAGACTTTTTACTAAAATGACTGCCGTATTGGAACCCTATTGGAGGAATAACGGGGATAGTATTCTCTGGTAGGTGCAAAAACCTGAAACATTGCATTGCATAGGCAGCTATGGTACAGGTCGCGAGAAAACATTGAATACCACCTGTTTTCTCTTCGATCAGATTCGCAAACTTAATCACAGCTTGTGTGAGAAGAAATACATCGTTCTTGCAATACTCGAGCATTTCCCCCCTGCATGTTGAACGTCTTATCTTTCACGGTATCATACCACTCTCGAAGAGCCTTCCCTTCTTCCTCAGATTTGGAATCCAGGTCATAGAAATCGATGTGAGGCCATGGTCCTACATGATTCTCGCTACCTTTGGTATTAAATAAGAACGGAAAGTCGCCCTTCTTGATTCCTTCTAGTAATCCCATGGTTTTCGGTAATTTTGATAACTTTTCCCCTAAAAACAAACAGCCGTCCTTAAAAGAAATGTTCCCCACCGAGAATTGAATAATTTTCTGACCTTGTGCTATAATATTAGGGGAAATGCTTTGTTTTTCGATAAGTACCCTTGCCACTAGTAAACTATCAAAACGAGAGCTATTATGTGCAATTCCCACCACTCTCTCAAACATTGGACCTTGATTAAGAACGTGGATGATGTCATAAAACACAGTCTCGATCACCTTCTGCACTACCACATACAAAACATTTCTAGTCCACTTCATTGTCCTTACATTCATGACTGCGATGAGATGCAACAAATTAAGTTTGCACGATGCTCACTTTCTCCCTTTTCATTCTTTGAGTTTCTACATCGAAAACAACATACAAGATATTTTTAATAGGCTTCTTCTGTAACTTCTTAAGGAAACAGAAGTTCGTCGGTTCAACATGCGTCAGACATATATTCCAAAAACGTTCCCCACAAACGTGATTAGTTTTTCGGCGACGAAAATCAATTTTAACTCCACATTCAGTGACATAGGGACCTACGATTTTCTCCCATGCTATGGGTGCAATAGCACGAAAGAGGAAATGTTCTGAAACAATCATCGCATTTAATATTACTCTCTTCATTATCATCGGTAACGATATGTCTCTCCTCACACATTTCACATTGATACTCATACCTATGCTCATAACGATTATAATAGGGATTAAGACAATCCGGGCAATACCCCCTTTCACCCAGATAGGATTTTATACAAGAATCACTATGAAGTTATGGTTTTCATAAAACAGGAATACCTTTTTGCTAGGAAACGCATTCTGCCCCCGATAGCATATAGTATCTGGTGTAGTAAAAAGTAATCCATTATTTTGCCAATAGATGGCTTCAGTGATCTGTATCTCGCGTTGTATAAGTCCGATCGGGTTCAACGAGATGGCGTTCAAACGATGAGATTGCGTACTGTTCAGATAGTTGTGATGAGTTGACTCAGTGTTGTGTGAGCGAGCGTCAAAATGGACACTAGCAAAGAGAAAATACGCTATATTTTACAGTTTTTCTTCGATAAAGGCGAAAACGCAAGCCAGGCGGCTGCAAATGTGAATAGTGTTTATGGTGCTGATACTGTAACAGCCTATCACACGCAATTTTGGTTTCGTAGATTCTGTTCCGGTAATTTTAACGTCAAAGATGTACCACGCACTGGAAGGCTACGTGTCGAACATGTCGATAAAATCATGGATATTGTCGCGTCCGACCGTCATGTAAGCACTGTTTCGATTGCCCAAGAGCTAAACATTGCACAAAAAACCGTGTGGAACCATTTGCATAAGGATGGATACACAAAGAAGCTTGATGTATGGGTGCCACACGAGTTAACGCAAAAAAACCTCATGGACCGAATTTCCATCTGCGAATCGTTGCTGAATCGCAACAAAAGCGACCCCTATCTGAAGCGGTTGGTGACTGGTGATGAAAAGTGGATTACTTACGACAACGTCACGCGAAAACGGACGTGGTTGAAGCGCGGTGCGCCGGCGCAAACGGTGCCCAAGCCAGGATTGACGGCCAGGAAGGTTTTGCTGTGTGTTTGGTGGGATTGGCAGGGAATTATCTACTATGAGCTGCTCCCCTACGGCCAAACCCTTAACTCGGAGCTATACTGTCAACAATTGGACCGTCTGAAGGCAGCAATCGTCCAGAAACGCCCAGCTTTGGCCAATAGGTGAGGCATTGTGTTCCACCAGGACAACGCCAGGCCACACACATCGATAGTGACTCGTCAGAAGCTCCGGGAGCTTGGTTGGGAGGTTCTTACTCATCCACCTTATAGTCCGGACCTGGCACCGAGTGATTACCATCTTTTCCTGTCCATGGCGAACACGTTTGCTGGTGAAAAATTCGCGTCAAGAGAGGCTTGTGAACATCGATTGTCTCAATTTTTTGCCAATAGGACAAGGGCTTCTATGAGAAAGGCATCATGATATTACCTTCCAAATTGCAACACGTTATCGAACAAAACGGCGCATATGTGACCTAAATCGGATCATTCTAACTATGGTAAATCAAGCCTTCAATGTCATGCAAAAATAATGGATTACTTTTTACTACACCAGATATAATCCCTTGTCATTGGAGAACTGTACGTACATACACAACAATTAGATAATTATCCCCAAAATGAGCTCGGAACTTGTCCAATTCCTCAATACCCCCCACCATTTTTCCCTTTCAGATCAACACCTGCAGCTTCACATAGCTCTTTTCCTTCCTTAATCCAGGCTTCTGGTGTCTTACGAATATACTATGCTCTATCCTTTGCCTGTTTTGTCTGTGGTGGTGATCTAATTCGAACTAGACAAAGAGCAAAGGCAATCATACTCCCCATCACCAGGGAAGCTCGGAACGGGAATGATATGTTTTTCCAAGTACTCCTCCATTGGGAGATACCTTAACTTATCACTCGGTTGACCCTTTCCACGTATCGAGTCCGTAATATGACATTTGATCGTCATTCTTTCACCAAGGAAAAATACCTTGTTGGAATTCAAAATATTTTCCAAAGTGGAAAGAATATGATCAACTGTCATATACGAACGTTTTCTCCAAGGAATATAAACGGGGCGCCCGAGGGTGTCGTTCGAACTGTCTGTGCTAAAGCCAATGTAACTATCTTGGTCCATATCTGACAATATTTGTTCGAGCGAAAATGTGAACAGGGCCTCAACATACTGCTCGAGGTTTAAAATACCAGCCGGCTCTCAAACACGTATGGTAACCTCTAGTCCACGTAGAGTGAATCTAGTGTATTCTCAATTACGGCGGGATATCACTTCAAACATATTTTCCCCTGTTCCATGCAGCTGGTGATAGGCATTCTCATTCACCCACTGACTTGCATCTTACCTCTCTAACTCTGCTATATCCTTGAAAATATCCCCCTCCCCTTCAAAAAAATAAAATAATTCATTGCATACTTCGTCTCCCCTCTGCGACATTCCCAAAATATTATGCTCTTGAGAATCCCTATCCAGTCTCATAGTGTTGATATTTTCCCCACTCAAACGCCTCCTATCAACGTTATGAAAGTCTGCATGGTTGGTACTAGGTATAGCAGCTGAAGATGAAGTACTTGGCAAATGAGTAAGAGAATTCGTCGGGAGTGGGTAGGTAGAGGTAGATGGAATAGGTGCTGGTGGTGGTTGCATGTGTACCGAGGAAGAGGAAATCGTAGGGGAACAGATTCCGATGGTGGTGCAATAAATAGTAGAATTCGGAAAAACACAGGTAATTGTGTTTGCTATTGAGGTGGTGGTGGTAGTGCAAGCACTAGAACAACTCACAATTAAATATTGAGTGGTAGCATTATGTATCTTAGAAGTTACACTGAATGCGAGGAATGATGGTCAGAGATTTATCATCGTTCACACGAACATAAATCTCCGAATCACCACTCATCACTTGAGGTAGTAACCCTAAGAACATAGCTGCAACAGGTTCAACTACTCTTCCTTCTTCCTCATCCACTGGATCTAGGAAGATGGAATAATTTTGCCACCCTATTCGTACAATTTCATCATTAGTGAAAAATCCCCAATACCTAAATTAACAATATCTTCTTTGCTCTGACACGCAGCCAAAATGTGTCTACACATGTCTTCTTTCCCCCTGGATTGTTCACAAAGTTTGTTCATAAAATGAAAGAGAAAGGATATAGTGGGAAAGCAGCCATTGACTGAATAATTACATACCTCTCTCCAGGGCTCCAGCATTCTCTTCTTATCTCCATACTCCACTTCAGCTTTAGATGTTAAGAGAGTATCAACGGCGTTCTTGAATTCGCTCATATTGTTGAAAAAATATAAAAACAATACATTAGTATTAATATCCATTTACCAAAGACAATACAAATAAATGAAATAGATACTGGTCAATTGATGTGAATGCTTACACGAATTAGCTTAATCAATGATATTAGAATAAAGATTATTCAAATGAAATTATAATAAAAATACTGTTCAAGTTCAATTCATGGTCTCATAAATAATAGCTGAAAATTCTTTAGTTTCTACTCTTGAAATCAAGATTTTTATACAACTACAATTTCCTTTATAAAATGTTAGATGAGAACATCATTCCACTAATACTACCTTGATCAAACATTCATAAAAACACAACATAATACTTCCATAGAGCAAGATTACTTTATAAACTTTCCCGCCCAATTAATGGGTGAATAATAGGTGAAAACTATAAATAATAGGTGAAAACTACTTTTTACTTTAAAATCAACATTTTTTATACAACTACAATTTCCTTTATAAGATCTTAGATGAGAACATCATTCCAATAATACTAGCTTGACGAGCATTCATTGAAAATATCACATAATACTTCCATAGAGCAAGATTACATTATAAACTCTCCCAGCTGAAATGTTATTTTAGAAGTCCCATAAAACTACATTGGTCTAACATTTAAATATAAGAACAATGACCAATGATAAATCAATCCATCATGTGAAAATATATTTACCTCAATTCAGTTGTCTGATTTTACAGGAAGTCTCTCACTAAACACGTGCTTTTTGAAGAAAATCAGGAAAATTTAGAAACTGTGCTTTCTTCAACCACCAAACTGAAATCTGAAATAAAAAAGATAAACTTTCATGAATATTTACCCCTCACTAGACAATTCACATATTCAGTCACTTCCTACAAGTAAAATCACTCAAAAGAAAGTAATAAGGCATTGTCAAAATAAAATAATCTCATCATCCTTACCCCTCCCCCCCACCATTTCTCATACAACATTAAGTTAATATTCATTAATAAAAGAACATTGCATTATCAAAAAATCTATTTACCTTAATTTAATTGTCTGAATTCACTCCAAGTCTCTCACTAAACTCGCCCCCTCTTACAATCAGGATCACAAAGAACTGGCCTTTCTCTTACACCAAATTGTAGTCTGAAATGAAAAAACAAAAATTTTCATCAATATTTAGCCCTCACTAGACAATTAGCTTCACATATTCACTCTCTTCCTAAGGTAAAAACAGTAAAAAAACCTCATCTATTTACCGCTGATATTTCTTGTAATTTTCAACACATACAAATTCTGAAAGGGTGTTTGAAATTTCCTCAACGCAAGACTCACTGAAAATAAGCCCTAACATTTCTTGCAATTGTCAACGCAAACAAATACTCAAAGCGTGTTTGAAATTTCCTCAACGCAAGACTCACTGAAAATAAGCCCTAACATTTCTTGCAATTGTCAACGCAAATACTCAAAGCGTGTTTGAAATTTCCTCAACGCAAGAGTGAATGAAAATTAGCCCTTTGAAATTTACGTATAATATTTCCTCAAGACAAGAGTGATTAGAAATGAATCCTCATATTATCGTACTAGCACAAGGCAAGTGTCAAAGAAAATGAAGCCTAATATTATCGTACTACCAGAATGCAAATGTTATTGAAAATGAACCCTACGCGGGTTTTCTCAGTGTTCCCCCTTTCTTCATTCCACCAATTCATCCCATCATTATCCGACCGGCCTGAGCCAAAGCTTGCTAAAGATCTTAAAACTTAATTTAAAATCGTGTTTCAATTGTCTACATATCCAATTGGAAGTAAGAAAAAAAGTATCTTTTAAAATTAGGCCTAGCAATGATGCTTAATGTGTTTCCAAAACGGGAGTATGTATCCGAGTTAAGCTCAAGTTGCCTAAAGGTCTTAAAATTAAATTCAAAAGGCGAGATTCAATTGCCCACATACTCAAATTGCAACTAATGAAATAACTTTGTTTTAAAATTAGGCCTAACAATGTTGTTTATCATGTTTTCAAAACGACAGCATGTTTCAAAGTCTGTCTTCATCCTTCCAACAACCAAAACTCTCTAAAAAAAGAGTTTTACCAAAATGTCTCGCAGAAGATTCACCTACAAAATCTTCACTCTTAAACAAATAGGATGTTAACGGTGTGCTAACTAGCAAAACTAGAACACGAATGATAAGGCCTTGTTCTAGGATAAGCTTATATTCAAATTTGGAGCAAAAGTATATACTCGCTTCCCATTACCCAACCGAAATGTAAAATACTTGCCTTCACTGAAAATGAGCTAGTCAACGAATCTATGCTGAATAACGCTAGAGAATGAGCTGATCAACCAACCTACATACTCGATCACGTCAGAGAATCATGTCTTCACAAGTATATTTTTTTCACGCTGATGAGGCAAACATCCACTTTCATACGCGATATGTGTTTTCCGAAAATTCCAGAGTCAGTCAAGTTCAAAGATACAATCAATTATTTTTCCTCCATTTATTTCTGGAATTTTGATATGATCATAGCTTTATTGACAAAACATGTTTCTATCTCACCTCAATCGGTGAGAGTGTCAATCAAACTAGACATCTTTCCATGTTTCAACAATTTCACTACTTTAAATGTTTATAGCTCGTACGTCAACATCTGGAAATTCCATTGAACGAGAAAAATAGCAAAAAAATTCAACTCTCAGTCAATCATGCGATCGTAGCTATGATGCAGACTCGGGGTTTTCCCTCCTTATTCGCTTGCTTGTAATTAGGGTGAATGTAATTGAGAATTCCATCAAACAAGGAAAATTGTCAAGCCTCTCTTTCACTCACTCAGCGGAATGCAGCAATTATGTTAAAGCGAGTTTCGAAGGCTACCACGTGCGAAGTCTGTTTTGCTACCTGCTTGCTACCTCTGCTACCTCGAAGTCTGCTTTGTAAACTTGCTACCACTATGTAACCAAACATGCGAGATTTGAAGACGTTCATTAGTTTCTTTCTAAACTAAGGTGGTGTCAGGTTATGCTGATATCGTGTTGAAAATTAAAGAAAAATCTCTTGTCCTTTTTTTATGATCATCTCTTACATTTTTTTAAAAAAGTAAGTTGCAAACAACGTTTCTGTCACTTTCAGGGGGTGTCTAAATTGTTATTATGAAACTTGTAAGGTAAGAAGCTATAAACTTTTGCTGTAAAGATTTTTTCTAAATAGCTTAATGTTTTTTATCTATTTCTTTACATAAATATTTAGAAGTACTGTAGAGATAGCGCTCGTTTGGGAGTGTTCTTAATAAATTTGGGGTGGCCCGTTCAGATAGCATGATCTGGTAGAATCGCTGACCATGTCAAATTTTCACAAACGATCTAATGTTATTGTTAGGATTTTAGTGGGTCTGAGTAGTTTGAAACTGTTCTCGATGATTTTATGGGGCAAGAAACTATAGGGTTTCTACAAGGATTTTTAATTTTCTGGGGTCTGTACATTTTCATTACAGGGTACAGGGTTTCTACAAGGATTTTTCATTTTGGGTGTCTGTACATTTTCAGCACAATTTTACATCATCTTAGTATTCTGTATAAGACAGACAGGAATATACCCAGGGGTGAGTTGCTGAGGGTGGTGCTCCATAAAAAATGACCTTTTCTTAAATTAACATTTTTTTTAACAAAATTATTTGCTTTCTAGCTACCATGTTCTTACTATTCTCTATAAGACAGACAGGGGCGTAGCCAGGGGTGGCTGCAGGGGGAACTTGTTCTATCTTGCCTTGCGTCAATGACATCAAACAACTTGTTCTGTCTTGTCTCGCGTCCGGGACGTACCCAGGGGGGTGGGTGGGCGCTGAGGGGGGGCTGGTTCCATAAAAAATAAACAACTTGTTCTATCTTGCCTCGTCTCAATGATCTTATAAACTACATACGCAACCACTCGTCTACGTTGCTTAATTCGCGCCATCTTCAAATTAAGACTTTCTTGCAATAACGATTGCGTAATACCTTTTCCCACCCACATTTCACTCATAACCTTGTAGAATCACCCCTGCTGACGTCAGCAGCCACCTCTAGGCCATCAACCACTTGCGAAACCACTGGACTATGTGGCTCTTTGGCCGCCATCTTGGAATTGAGTCTTTCTTGCAGGATATCTACTGGGGTGTCGAAGGTGACTTAAGCGTGCAGCTAAAGTTGATTTCCATGTATTCTAATGGAGCCCAGCGGATTCGGGAATAAATTTCTCGATTCTGAACAGGTTTGATGGTTTGAGCCTTAGATGCCTAAAGACCATGAAATGAAATTCAAATTCTGAATAGGTTTGACATTTGTTTCAATTGCCGTCGTCTTTATGTCACTACATTTAAGCAACTGAACAAAGTAGAATGAGTCATCCATATAAATCCATGCATTTATCTTGGGTCCTAACTCAATTGCCATTAAGTTTGATCAATATAGAGTGACAAATATTTATTGCTTCTGTTGATTCCATTTTTCATGCCAACTTCACTACAGAGCTGAGGAGATGTTTTGCTTCTGATAGCAAAGTCCGTCGTCTTTCCATTGTCTCTCTCGCGCTCGCTCTCTCTGGTAGGTGTGTGTATTTTGTCTGCGCATCCATCGATCAACATTTTTGTTTCTTCGTTTCACGTAGGTATAATGAAAGCAACTTTGTAAGTAATTTTATAAGTAATTTTTAATTTTGAATTATTTCTACTTAAATCATATTAGAAGAATGAAATTCCGAAAATTGGAATCTAGCCATTTCTTGCAAATCAAAAGATTTTTGGAAGGAGAAATCTTCTAACATGCTTTCGTTTGTATCCTTAGGGAATAAGGTTCTTAGACATGGGGGGAAATGACAAATATAGGGAGTAGCCAAATTTCTTACGATTTGGCCACTAGTTGCGGAAATGAGCATGCTTGGTACAGAAAAGTTTACAAGAGAACAGGAGAAAAAGAACTGTTCATGAGCGTTTACTTTCGCATATGTTCCCTGTTGTAGTTTTGAGTCATTTCAGATTCTTATTCCAAATTCCTGTGTAAACAGAAAATCCTGTGGAGTACCATGGTTACGTGTAGTAATGGAAAATTTAGATTGTAGAGGGAAAAGTGGCAGGATAAGAATTCAAGACAGAAAATATGGCAGGGGAAAATAGCACGCGGAAAATATGACGGAATTATCTTGTGAAAAGGCGCAAAAGTGGGAACGAAAACTTCTTGACACAGTATTCTATTTAAAAAAGTAAATTCAAGAGGAAATTAGCACTCTTTGATATACTGGACTTTTACAATGACATAATTATAATTACTTGGATTAGAAGAGAGACCAACATAATCCATTATATTATGCAACCTAACCCAAGAAGAGAAAATCCCATGTAATTTTCAACACACAAATACAATTTACTGCCGATCTTTTAATGTCAGGGGGAGCCCTTACGAGTGTTACACACAAAACAGTGCCCATTGGTTGAGGCGCGAGTTACATCATCGTTTGGACTCTAGGAGACAGTCTTGTTTACCTGCATCTATTTTGCCTCAATAAATTCTACAATTTATTATATGGAATCTAATTATTTTCTTTATTAACAGTATAATCAAAGAATAATTTCCTTTGGAAGGATACTAAAATGAAATTTATGTAATTTACAAATATAAATACGAACAAAAGCTTAAATTTAAGCAAATAATTATGAAAACATTTACAATTAAGGATACGCACCGTATGCCTGACATCTCTTGAACAACACTTAAAGAAATGGTATTTTTACTAGTGAAACCCAATCTTTGTACAAGATAACAGTAACTAAAATAATGTTAACGTGTCACTGAACAACATTTGGGTCCGATTTTAAATCAATGAATTAGTATTTGAGACATATTGCTGACATTTATCTTCCTTGCTATATTTCACTCGTATTTGTTTAATTTTTAAATCAGTCATAATTTTACTGAAAGTACATTATTATTATTATTTATTCTTTCCTGTACTTTTATGTATACCTACCGTGCTATATTAACTTATGAAGCTGTTAATAGCACGTAAATATATAATGCATACATAAATACATACATTATTATCATAATTAACCGCGGAGCGATGTAATGTGCTCATACCAAAAGCGGATTTATCGAATCGAAATCTCGGGACAGACCATCCTAAGTGCGAATTTTCCTTTTTCTTCATCAGTGTTTTAAAGCAACTGCCGGAATGGTACTTTCGTTTTAACCACAGCATCTTCTTTCCTTATTTACTTTTTCATCTTTTAATTTTGTTGTTTGTACCCATGTATAATTACTTTTGGACTGTATTCAAAAAAATTAAAAATAAATAATAAATAAATGTTATTCCTAGAATTTTAATAATAATAATTATTATTATTATTATTATAGTGGACTGAGAAATTCAGAAAGACATATCCCTCGAGTTATACTTATACTGAAGCGTCATAATTGCATGTATGGGCCATTTTAGTGACTTTTAACTTCTGCCCGTCACGATTATACGTGTACAATGCTTATTAAAATCCATAAACATACATGTCTAAGGCGGGATTCGAACTCGCGACTTTGCAAGCGCTGGCGACTACTTCCTTTGGTTATGTGACTACTTCGGTCATCGATTTGAAAGCGTATCGGGATAAAAAAATGTGCTCCTACTTCAGAATACAATAAAATAAAATGTATGCCCATGTATAGTGTACATTCTCCAAAGATTGCCAATAATGTAATCAATAACATACAAGAAAATAGCGTTTATATCCTTTTCTTCTTTCGGAGGGGAAATAATTATTCTTATTTTTTCTCAGCTACAATACATAACACGACCAGAAACTATCGCATGTTTGAACCTATGTGGGTCTATTGGACAATATCAGACACGTCAACCTAGAGAAGTTGGAAGGCGGGAGAGTTGCCAATCTGGAAGGAAGGAAATGCGGGAGCTTACTGAGAAACTAAACAACATGCTAAAGAGTTACAACACAAACGTTAAGCCACAGAACACAGACATTAAATCTTCTAAACCACAGAAACTCTCACCCATTTTTTAGTTTCTCACACATTTTGCGTGACAGTTGATATATCTCGAATATAAAGTTGTTTAAAATTTATACAATTTTAAAATGTATTATTATATATCCATGGAGTAGATTATGGAAGCGGTCGTGGCGATACAGTACCATCCCTTTATTTGCTTGTAGGTCAGGAAACCTTTTTTTTAGGACGGACGGTTCAAAGATTCCAACCCAGATCTTCCCAATTGTGGAACGAGCAAACTATCATAGTTTCAAGCTCCATTAATTATCACTCAGCTTATACATATACCGTAATAACATTCATATTTAAATATATTTCCTTTGTACATATTTCAAATGACAAAACACGCAAAATAAACGATCCTGTACTAAATATTTTTCTAAGTGGTTGGTAGTACAGTTATACCTTATTTGCAGGTTCGCTTCTAACAGTTGGACGGTATCAATGCCAGTTAAAGATATTCATATATGGAGTGACACCTGCTCGTAACTTTTTCCTTAAAGACCAATTTAATGACAAACCGTATCTCTTGCATAGTTCTCTGGAAGGAAGCGTAAGTAATAAATTCTAGAGCTATTTGCGTTGAATTTGTCCTTTCCTTTGCATACCAAAATCTACTCCTCCCTTGTATTTTCATCTTTGGAAAACGCACGACATTCAACATTTTTATTCTTAAGTCCTGTATTTTTACAGTTTGCAATTACACATTTGTTGTGATTATTCATCATTTAAGCACATATGTACATTGTACAATTTATACACACACACACAATAAAATATATAATATAGGTATATACACGAATTAAAGTTATTTAAGTTCATAGAAAAGCGCTCTGTGATAATCTAGCCTGCGTGTTAACCCACGTAGACAGAGAAACTACACACAGGTGTCCAAACCGTGACGTCATTGAAGGCGATTCCGCAGTTGAACATCAGCGCGCGTAACGTTAAGGGCCTACCTAATAATACTTTAGCTATCTTGATTTAATGTGGCGTATTGTGCTTAATAGTTCTTCCCGTTGTTCAAAATCAAGATAAATAAGAAATAGTTGATTTTTCCCCAACTACGTCAACGATCTGAAATGTGGATGTTACTGGTTTATATTTATTTTTCTAGTCAGAGTGCATTATTGTTTACTGAGCAGTAATTTGTATACCAGTAAAGGGAAGAAGGGTGTTTCTAATAATAATACTATTATATAGTTTTACATAATTTTATGTTTTATATTTATCTATAAAACATGTTTTTTATGTTTTCATTGAACTATCTACAATGAAATGTGTACAACTTGAATCGAATTGGATATATGTGATATGTCTTCCAAAGCATTTGGAAATACTGTTATAAAATGTCTGTAAATGAGCATTGTAAATATCGACAATCTAACTGGACTAATGGACTATAAAGCCTGTTGTATTGACAATAAATAAAATAAAAGTAAGGAATAAAATCTAGAAAGAACATATAAACATTTCATTTTTGTTTTCTTTCTTGCAAAGTATAATTTTCTCTGTCTAGAGGAGGGGCAAGCGCCCCTTTTGCCCCCCTGATCGGCGCCCTTTTATATATATATATATATATATATATATATATATATATATATATATATATATATAATAAATCACAGCCATATTCAATCCACTACTGG
>JAGDQP010005859.1:0-40058 GCA_022664845.1 Lepisma saccharinum | reverse complement strand
GGTGAGATGTAAGCTGAAACTAAATACTAGACTTGAGAGAAAGAAGCTTATCAGAGGAAAACCGTCAGTTTTAGATCTGGAAAATCAAGGGAAAAACAGAGACATTCGAGATAGAACTAAGCAACAGGTTTAGCGCCTTGGAAGAGTTAGAGGGTGAAAAAGACATCAATAGCAGAAATACAATACTGACAGAGATAATAAGAAAAACAGAACAGGAAATAGCAGGCACCATAAAGAAAAGAGAGAGCAAAATCTCAGAAGAAACTAAACTCTTGATGAAGAAAAGAAGGGAAATGAAAGAAGAGGAAAATTACATGAAAAGGATTGAATACATAGAACTAAATAAAACTAACGAAGAAAATAAGAGAGGATGTACGAAGATATAACGAAAATCTTGTTAGAAATACAATCGAGGAGAACAAGACCCTGAAGAAAGCCAAACAGCAGCTCATAATAGGGAAAAAGCAAAAAAATTGAGTTAAGAGACCAGACGGGACCGTAACACGAAATAAGGGAGAAATTATAAAAATATTTGAAAATTTCTATAGAGAATTGTACTACTCCGAAGAAGAGCTAGGATATGAAGACTCAGAAGAAAATGATGTAGATGTCCCAGATGTAATGAAAGAAGAAGTGGATAAAGTAATTGGAGGGATCAAGAACGGAAAGACGCCAGAAGAAGATGGACTCAAAGCAGAGATGTTTAAATGGGGAGGTGAGAACATGAAAGAGGAATTTGCGAAATTATTCTCAATGTGCCTGAGGAAGAGAGAAATACCCAGAAGTTGGAATAATGTTGTTATAATTTTGTTGTACAAGAAAAGGGACAAAGAACGCGTGGAAGACTACAGACCAATTAGTTTACTGTCAGTTCTATACAAAATGTACACCAAAATTATTTTGAACCGTATTGAACGAGACTTGGATTTTTACCAGGGAAGGGAACAAGCCGGATTTCGTCGTGGATTTAGCATAATGGACCATATACAACCATTGAATGAAGTCATGGAAAGAACTAATGAATATGAACTTCCACTATGTTTGGGATTCATAGATTTCGAAAAAGCTTTCGATTCGGTCTCCTTGTCAGCAGTACTTAAATCACTTGAACATCAAGGCATCGAAAATGCGTACATCAAGCTACTGTGGACCATTTATTCAACTGCCACATCTGTCATTAGACTACATCAAGAAAGTGAAAAATTTAAAGTTGGAAATGGGGTAAGGCAAGAAGATTCAATTTCTCCAAAACTGTTTTCTGCTGCCCTGGAGAGAGTGTTCCAAAATTTAAACTGGGATGAAGTTAGAGTTAAAATTAATGGAGAATACCTTCATCATCTACGTATCTCTGATGATATAGTCCTGTTTGCTTCAAATGCGGAAGAACTAGAAACAAGAATGGAAGAACTGAATAATGAGAGTTCGAAAATAGGCCTTAAAATTAATGTAAGTAAAACAAAGGTCATATACATTCAACATGCTGCAAAAAGGGAAATAAACATTAACGGAGAGCCAATAAGCATAGTTGATCAGTATGTTTACCTAGCCCAGCTCAAAACATCGAATGCCAAGTTGACTGATGAAATAAATAGAAGATGTAAAATGGCGTTGAGTTCGTTTGGAAAACTACACTTTATTTTCAAAAGCAAACTACCAATGTGTCTGAAGCGTAAAGTTTATAATCAATGTGTCTTACCTGTGATGATGTACGGCTGTGAAACTTGGACATTAAATGCGCAAACGACTCAAAGATTGAGAGTCACACAAAGAGCAATGGAGAGATGCATGCTATTAATAACCAGGAGGGACAGGAAGACAAATGAATAAATTCGAGCACAAACAAAGGTAGAGGATGTAATCAAGACTGCTAAGAAGCTGAAGTGGAAATGGGCCGGTAACATAGCTAGACGAACAGATGGACGGTGGACGACAAATGTTCTACATTGGATTCCTAGAGAAAAGAAGCGACCGAGACGACGTCCGAATGTAAGATGGGTAGATGAAATCAAGCGTTTTTCAGGAGCTACATGGATGAGGATAGCAGCAGACCGACATATGTGGAAAGAAAAGGGGAGGCCTTCATCCAGCAGTGGATAGAAAAAGGCCTGAATATGATTATATATATTCAGGGTGGCCCATTTTAATCTTCCCACGGGAATGTCGCAAGAATGAGAACACATAGAAACAATGTTTGGAGTAAATGATAGAGAGTGCAAAGGGGGACATCCAACCCCTGCCCTTCCCCCGTAAATGGGAGGTACGCGGGTAACTTTGTAAATTCAAATGGCAACATGGGTCGAGTAGTACCTCGTTCGATAGGTCTTGGAAAACTAAGTAACGGTGTACAAAAGATTTTGCAGATAAGGCAAAGTTTTCAAGATGGCCGCCAGGACATGGTCTCGATGTCAAATCATACGTCCAGTACCCGTAAGATGAAAACAGTGGAAAGTAAATGAGCGGAACAAAAGTTGCAATGTAAATGGCAGAGGGCACATTGAATAGAGTGGTCCCTGGGACCCCAGTGGCCTCCCTGACGGGGTCCCAGGGGCTAATTTCAAAATTGTAAAGGGCAACATAGGTCGAGTGATACATCTTGGAAAGCTAAAATCCTTGCAGTAGAAAACGATTGGCGATATTGGGCACCGTTTGCAAAATGGCCACTAGGACATGGTCCCCGTGTCAGAGAAAACGTGTAGTGCCCAGAGAATGAAAACGGTTAAAGATAAATGAACAGAACAAAAATGCGATTAGGAAATCACAGAGGGTATTTATCAGTGCACAGCTTGAGAATGATGCAACAGAAGAAAAGTGCCAGAATGCAAAGGAGGAAATCTAATACGTAGCATATTATCGCTCCAACCCACCCCCGTATGTGGGTGAAGCGGGAAGTAACGGTGAAATCAGAAATCTAGTTGTAATAACAAATTGAGTTTATGCAACAAAATTATCTGAAATATGTTGTTGTCTCCGGAATCGGAAAAGAGAAGGTGAAAGGCGTGTGAAATGGTAACTTCCATTTATAATGATGTGAGGCAAAAGTGAAGCAACGGCAATGCAAAAGAATTTCTTTAATAATGGAGTGTGTAGAACAATATGTTTGGACAAACGTTGGAATTTTTCAGCCGTCGATAGTTGTTCGATGCGTTTCCTTCTGTGTCTTCTTGCATGTCATGGCCAGTGTGTTGTCTTCGTGAGTCCCCTCGCCTCGAACGTACGGGGTGCTTTTCCTTCATGCGTGCCCTCGCCTCTCATGCCCGGGGTGCTTTTTCTTCGTGAGTCCCCCTCACCTCCCACCAACAAAATGGACAAAATCTATGGAGATTCCACATCTCCATCAGCCTGAATGCATAAATGAATCCATCTGCGAAAATTCGTCACAGTTTGCAATTCGTTACGTGGGATTTGCGCACAAGCTACGTGCAGGCCAGTGTATTGGTCTGTTTCTCCCAATCCACCTTCCACGAAAACGCGTGTTCAAATACTGTACCACTCTTTGCGCAGAGTGCGGTGCCGCTCCATCTAATTGCACCCACACCCTCTGTCTTGTCTGTAAGTCCACTTCCTCAAGCAGCAATGGTAAATGATGTCTGAGGAAGTCCAGAAATATTTCACTAGTCAAATTTTCATCGAAAAAATTTGGACCAATGAGGTAACCATTGATAATACCACACCACACATCAACACTCCAACGATGTTGAGCATCTACTGGCTTATGCCAATGAGAATTGACATCTGACCAGTAGTGATAATTATGCCTATTGAGTTCGCCAGTATTCCGAAATGTTGTTTAATCAGAAAACATGACATATCTAAAAAAAAAAAAAAAAAAAAAAATTGGAACACTTCTACGCATATCCTGTGCTCACTGAAAACACTTCAAACGGCGTAACACGTCGTTTGCAGTAAGGGCTTAAGTTAGAGTGATATGATATACACGATATTTAACCTTTTGCAGGAGTCTAAGGGCAGTTGTTCTAGGTATCCCTATTTCCCTTTTAATCTGTCTGCTACTAATATGAGGATTGTTGTGAATTCCTGCTACAATTGTTATAAATCGTGCATCAGCATCGTCAGTCGATCTTTCACGCGTCAGGCGGCCCTCACGGACTCTTAATTCAATATTTCGGATCACTGTATGACTCGGTGGCCGTCGATCAGGATATCGAGTTTGATACAAAAGAGCAGCTTGACGATAATTTTTGCCACATTCGCCCAAAATAAGGAGCATATCGAGAATTTCGTTCGGAGCGTAATCAGTCGTATTTATTCTTTTACGACACTATGTTAAAGGAAGTCACTACAATGAAAGTAAGCCGTACTACTACTAATACGTAGAGATAACAAGAACAATAGTAAGAAAAAGAGTGTCACACAGTTACATTTGTAACCAGTCTAAATGTCTATCGTTGTTTTAGGTAGATACTATTCCGCTGACTATGTCTGTCATTTAACTCACTGCACAGGCTTCGTCTGTAGACTGTCAGTAGTGGACCAAGCCTGGAGGCAAAATGTGTTGTGCGCCTGTGCTGGATCACCAGTATCTGATGAACCAATGAGCATAAGTCAACGCAAATTCGTCTGCTCTCTGACGGTGTTGTCCATGTGGATTCACGGACAACAAGGCTCATAACATTCATTACTACAAACGTTTTTGTGTACTTTTTGTGTATTTCTTTTCATTTCTTAATAGTGGGTGGGTTGGAGCGATAATGTGCTACGTATTAGATTTCCTCCTTTGCTTTCTGGTACTTTTCCTGCAATCATCTTTTCTTCTGTTGCATCATTCTCGAGCTGTGCATTGATAAATATCCTGTCATTTCCTAATCGCATTTTTGTTCTGTTCATTTATCTTTAACCGTTTTCATTCTCTGGGCACTACATGTTTTCTCTAACACGGGGACCATGTCTTGAAGGCCATTTTGCAAACGGTGGCCCATATCGCCAATCGTTTTCTACTGCAAGGATTTTGGCTTTCCAAGATGTAACACTCGACCTGTGATGACCTTTGCAATTTTGAAATTAGCCCCTGGGACCCCGTCAGGGAGGCCTCTGGGGGTCCCAGGGATCACCCTATTCAATGTGCCCTCTGCCATTTACATTGCAACTTTTGTTCCGTTCATTTACTTTCCACTGTTTTCATCTTACGGGTACTGGACGTATGATTTGACATCGAGACCATGTCCTGGCGGCCATCTTGAAAACGGCGCCTTATCTGCAAAATCTTTTTGTACACCGTTACTTAGGGTCGAATTCAGAGTCATGCTCTGAGAACGTCTTATAATAGCATTTGAGTAAGAGCATCTCGAAAGGAAATTTTGTACTTAAGAAATGCCTTATTTATAGTCACTTTTCAAGTACATTTTTTCAGAAACTCATTTTGAGTTAGTGGGTAAGCCATGTCTTGTTGAAAACTTAGTCCCAAGAAACACGTGGTAGCCAACTGAGCAACATTACGACTTTCATGTAATATTTTGCTTCATATGTCAATAAACAATGTTGTATAAAACTAATTACATTGAAAAAATGTAAATATTTCATTCGATAAGTCTGATTCTTAAGGTCGTATAAAATGGTAGTGATTAAAAAGTGCTGATATTTGGTTTCATTTTCAATTGAGATTCAAGGATAGCATATGTGGCATGTAAACAAATATATGTTTCCGTGCAGATAGGGTTTAGTGTCGCACAGATTAAACTTAAGAAGCTTGAATTAAATTGACCATGAATAGAATTTAAGCGGTGTCCTCATTTTTATTTATGAACTTCGTGACAAAGTGCAGTTCAATGTATTTGTCTACGGTATTTCTGTAGTATTTACACTTCACATCAACGTGCAAACATGTGAAAAATAAATATCCCAAAGTTTTACTGCACCCATGTGCGATTTCCCATTACAATGCCTCTCTACGGTATTTCTTTACTACTTGCAATCTGTTACGTCATTCAAACCTATGAAACATGTAAATTGAATTGAATTTATTTTAAGGCCTTTAGAAAACTATGGCTTAGGTCGTATCGAGATGATGATGAGGCGATGAATTGGTGGAATGAAGAAAGCGGGAGGAAACTGGAGCACCCCGAGAAAATCCACGCACATGGTGTTTGTCCACCACAAAGCCCACGTTGCATGAGCAGGGATCGATCCGACGACCCCTATGAAACATGTTGACTTAGAAGTTTCATTATCCTTTATTTGCACTTTCGATCCCAATGAAAATGCAGCTTCTGAGTTGCAATAGTACTTGGTACTTACGAACTTCATGGTACTTATGAACAACGTGCAATCGTTCTCTTCACATCATATAAAGATGTGAAACATATGGAACACAAAGTTTTAATCTTTTTTTCAATAAATATTACATTAGCTTTCCAAGTTTCCACCAGCTATTGAGTCGTATGTACCAAACATTCCCTTGCAAATAATTCACACAGACACTTCTAGAAACATAACGATTTCCAATAATCCAAAAGTGTTATGAAAAGGCATGTGTCATTACTATTTCGTTAAACGTGTACTCGAGTTGTTCACAAAATGCAAATATGGCGGCATGGGGAGGAATACTGATTTTCAGTTTGTGTTATTAATGACACGTATTTTGCTACAGAAATGCAAAGGACTCAATGTCGAGTTTCCTTGGCGCACTGAAGGGCATATAACAAAGAAATATCGGTAAGACGTACGTCGTTATTGATATCAGAAATAAAAATGGAGAAATTGATGGAACTTCAGGTAGTACAACAAGGTTGTACTGCAGTTTAGCTACTTGTGCCCCTATAGTTTTGTGTTCCGATCGCCAGGAAATCTACTAAAAAGCATGGGATATAACAAAAGAAGTGACGTAATGGGGAAGTTAAGATGTCTTCATCTTTATTCATCTTTTCGATGAGCTCACAAGAACACAAAACCCATATTTTAGATGCGAAAATAGTTGGTCCATGTTTCTCTAGAACCCAATAGAATTTAAAATTACGGGATTTTCATTACAGAGAATAGAAAATCACCACAAACAATGAAAACTACGTCATCCTAATTTTACTGTAATCTATAAAACACAACGAGTAACTAAGCATTCTTGTTGTTTTAAGCATGGTTTTCATACCTGTGTGGAACTGAACAAATTACCTGGCAGAAAAATTGGATTACTTTTTTAGGGGCTGAATGGCTTAGTTGAGTGACCCGCCTTGTTATAGACACGGAGTTATGTAGAATAACGTGATTTCCATTGGTTTTCTGCAGCAAAGTCATGGGTTCAATCTGAATGGAAGGACACACAAATCCCTTCTCTGTTATGTACTTTCACACATCGGCCTCTGATTTAGGCCAGAGAATTTCGTTCTATGGAAACAAGGACTAACTACTTTCGCGCCTTATACATGGGTTCTGTGCCCTCTATGAGCACATCTTAACTTAAACTAGGTAATGTTTTTATTTCTCATGCCTTTCAGTATGTTTCCATTCTATAGGAAGATAAAATGTCGCATTTTGTGTCGTTTGCAGTGCTCTATCGCACAAGTAGCTAAACTGCAGTATTACAGAACAACAATATTGTGGATAGGAATTGCAGCAACGAATCACACTTTGTTGTAGGTGTTTGATTTTGGAATTATGAAAATGCCGATATTTCAATTGTAATATGTTGAATATTATTGTATGCGAGACTATACCGAATCCACATGCAATTACTTCCTGGCTTGGGATAAAAAAAATGCCTACTTCTCAACTATTTCTTTGGGTTTGAACTGAATCTTTATTATTATTTGTTTTTTCATTTCAACATTCCAATGGATTTAACACTTTTCTTGCAAAATCCCCGACAATTTTTGTAAAACCATGAATATTATTATAAGTAGAATTTTTCAGGATCAATTTTAACAGTAAAAATGTTACAGTTATACTCAAAATTTGGGAGGGGGTGACCCCTCTCTCGGGGTACAAGAAAGGGCAGAACCCTATGTGACAAATCAACTCAAGGCACTTCTGTTGTTGCGGTTTGAAAATTTTAATGTAGTAAAAAAAATCGTTATGCAAACCTGGACATAGAAACACAAGTGAAGACGCGAAAGTAGATGTTCTAGGACAGCAATTCAAACAGATATCTGCATTCGGTGGGTCCGGGGTCGATATCTTTGGCCTGCCTGAGTTTATTCCGTGTTTTGTTGTCGTACCAGGCAAATACGGGGATTATACTTTGAAACTAGGTCACCTGTGGTCGACTCCCTCACCTATCCCTCAGATATCTGGAGACTAAAAATTTAAATTAATCAGATAGAAGGTCATGGTCACATCTCTAGGTGTTTCCTTGCTGCTGTGTAGATAACCCCTAAGCATAGCGCTAAAATAATTCGTGAACCGACTATTACAAATAGTACTAAGCTTGTCTCTGGACTTTTTTTTTTGTAAGAACTATGGTAGCCGGCTGGGCCGATACAATCTTGTACTCAGGTTAGGTAAATGTACTTTCGAAACAGTAAATAAAAGTTTTCTTTAATTCCATCTGCGAGCTTGTATATTTAAACTTTATTGATACGACAGTGGGCCATTTATCGTAACTCTGGAAATTTTTTACACTTAGTTTCTTTTCTTGTTGTTTAAATTTCTCACATTAGGGTAACAGGTTAATTTAATCTATTTTTCTTTAATCTTGAATACACTAATTAGGAAAAGTTTGATTGAAGCGCGCTTACCCTAAAGTGGATTTGTTTCCGTGAGAATAAAGCATGAGTGGGATTAATATTCCGAGAGTACTCGGTTAGATTTTTTTGTTATTTTCAACGTTATGAAATTTAATGTAACCTGAAGAGAAGCTGACAAGCTCTACAAGAGCGGATCATCCATTTACTCCTAAACCAAGTATTTTCATTTTCTTATGTGTCTGCATGCTACTGTTGGCATGAGGTTTAGATTAGTTCGTAAATTTATCGCCGTGGTTTTTCTACCGTGTACAAAATCCAATAATACCGTTTCTCATTAGGTACGATAACGCTAAGAACATGATGCAACCTTCACATAACAAGAGTAATTTGTTTAGGGGTGTACTCGATTATAATCACTGCACGACCCTAATATTCTTAACTTTTTCATGCAATCTCATGTCTTTCATATTCTGGCTTGAGACTTAACACGTTAAAGCAAGGTTAGGCTAGATTGCATCAAATAGGAAAAAGTTAGAGTACAAGGGCCCTGAAAAGTTTACAATAGAGCAGCTCCGTGATAGGTTACATTACCTGGTCCGCACTATACATAACAATACACTCTTTTAATTTATGTGGACGAAGTTACACATGGGTAATTAACAAAGGTTAAGTTGCTTGCGTAAGGGATAAATGTAACCCTATTATTTAGGATGAACTTTACTTTTGGGACCCCAGGTTCCGCTAGCTATCAAGACATATGTACGGTCTCTGCGTCATTCCCTTCCAAATAATTTAAACTGACACTTCTATAAAACCTAATGACAACCAGAAATTTATAAAGTATTATGAAAAACTATGTCTCATTATTATTTCGTTAAATAAGCACTCTAGCTTATCAACAGATGCGGAACTATATGAATGCTTTGTATGGCGCGTATTTATGCTACAAAATCACGAACTACCGTGCCGAAAGAGCAAAGACAGGTGAGAGAAACGTAACGTTTCTATGCACATTGCCTTTAACACTCTGACGTACTTTCAGCTCTTTCACTCTCATTTCATAATTTGAAACTGTTTTATTTGCGTTTCAACTCTTCCACGTGCGTTGGAAACATTACATTTCTCCTGTAAATTTTACACATTTAGGGCCTCCAAAGTAAAATTTTTCCATTATTTCTATTGAAACTGATCTGAAATCAGTTATGTACATTGTACAGCGTGGGCCACAAATCACAGTAAGTCATAACAAGTGGTTTCCACAAACGATTGCATTTTCTCGCGGAAATTTGTCTAACTATTAAGAAACGTTGATTAACGTTAAAAAAAACTAAAACACACACATATTTAATGACTTCAAATCAACATATTACTTTCTTCTTCCTCAAATATGGCTTCTAGCCGCACAAACGGTGGATACGTTACATCCAAGCGTATACTAGATGTACCGTCGATACACACTCTTCATTACGCCCTACGCCGCTCAATTCTGATAGCAACAACGGCGCATCAAACGGTACCACGGCACAATCAAGGGTGCAAGATGGTGGATTCGGATGGACCTTAAATCACCCAGAATGAGACGACTCGGTCCGGTCAGTAATCCACACAGGAAGTGACGTCACAGATACAGTGAACAGTCGAGCATCAGATAGCACTTCATAGTTCATTTCACCTTTTCTGGCGGTGAGTTCGGTATTAACTTGTAAGTACCTTGATTAACAACAGTTATTACGCGGAATAAGAGCATAATAATAGTATTCGAAGTTAGGAATATATTCGCATTGTTCATGAATGATAGAACATTTATTTTTACACCTAAATGATTAAATCTCTTGTTACTTTTCATATTCTCAATGCCACTAATAAAAAGGACCGAGGTGTTTCAGTGGTAAGGCTGGTAGAGCGCTCCCCTCTGCTGGTGTGTGGGTTTCGTCGGGGTTCTTCCACTTCATTGCACCAATTCTCCGGGTTACGTTTGGTAATGGGCACCAGAATTAGCAAAAAATAGTTAATGCTTCTCAAAAATCGTTATCGTATAATGATTTTTGATGCTTTTGTGCACAAAGCTATATCAGTGTGAAGCCCCTTAAATGAGTGTGAGAGGGAATGAAATGCGGGAGTATATGTCCGAATTCGCACATATGGCGTAAGAGGTTGGGAATGTTAAAAGTAATCGGAATCGTGTATAATGAAAATCAATATACTTAACCTGACTTTTTAACTAACCCCTCTTCACTCGCTCGGAATGCGTCCCATGTTTTTGGTGGCAAAAGCACTTTTATTTTAAAGCCTTTCGGCAAGTTTGGCTAATACTGTATGGATGATGAAGGGAGAGTTATTGGAATGAATAAAGTGGAAGAAACCACGAGAAAACTGACGCACGCGGTTCTTGTCCACCACCAAGCCCACATAGCAAGAAGTGGGATTCAAATTTTCTGTTGTTGTTTTTTTTTTTAACATTTTTCTTAACATTCAGATTCATATAAAAAGCAAGCCAACAACATATCACCCTACCCACCAAGGCGACACGGCAGCATTTGGTTGGCGAACATAGAAGAAAGATTGTAGGAGGCTCGGCTTATCAACAATAAAACAATGAGAATCTGCAAAAAGCTATTCGTGCTGCTTCATCAGGGAAAATGACGATTAGACAAGCTGCCAGTTAATAATATCAGAAACCCAAAAGTACCAGAAATGCCTGACAGATGAGGACGAAAGAAATGTTGTACTGGGGCTTTTGAAATGTGCTGAATGAGGTTTCCCATTTAGAATAACAGACCTGCAGCTCTTAGTTAAGATCTACCTGAATAGAATTGGCAGAATTGAAAAACGATTCAAGAATAATTGCCCCGAACTCGAATCGTTACATACAAATCGTCGTTTGATTAATTTTGTAACTTGCAGCAGTATAGGATTTCTCTTTTTGTGTCATGATTGTAACCTCTAAGTGAATTTAATAAATACACATATTGTAGTTGTTAACAAATATAAAAATAATGAACACATTAAATATAAAATAGACATTAAAAATAATAAACACTTTAAATATATAACGCTATTCACTTTCAAATGCACAGCAGAGGGTATATATAATCATTGGAAAGTGTCCGATGACACATTTGTTACAAGGCATACATCGGAATAAACGGAAAATTCAGTGTGTCCGAATTCGCCCCACATTATGGGACTACTTCGGAAATTGTTTATTTTTTTAATCATTGTTGAAATAATGCGTACGCTTTCTGTAGTAGTAAGACATAGGTGTAGTAAAATATTTTTTTGTTGCAGTACTCTTAATATTACAACTGAAAATTTAAAAAGTGTCCGAAGTCATCCCAGATGACGGTATTTTGTTGCCAAATTTCATCCTTAGCGGGACTGCTTCTTATTCATACTGCAAAAGTGCAAGTGAGAACAGCAGAGGCGTAAGCGGTCTCTTTAGATGTAAGCGTTAGTTTTGCAACGTTGGTGTGGAGAGGCATCCGAAGTAAATCACGTGAAACTACATGTTAGCCTCCTAGCCTCGATTCGTTAAAGCTCAAGCTTCAGGACCCGTTTATTCCACTATAGTACGTTATGTTTCACTATACTCCCTCATGCTTCCGGCTCCAAGTCCCGCCTCATACTGTGAAAATATATGCAGATAGAGACAGTGTAACAAAAAATATTTTATGTCATTTGCATAGAATTGTATAAATGCATAATGAATACATTTGTAAACAAGCAACTGCATATATGATTCTTCTAATGAGTCTCTTGCAATTAGTGTTGCCGACGAGACGAGATTTACGCTGTCTTATCTCGAACATATCTTGTCCAGAGAGTGTCTCGTCTCGAAAAAATACTTTATATTATGAGAGCTCTGTCTCGTCTCGTTTTCCATAGCTCGTTTCTGTCTTGTCTCGTCTCGTGGCAACATTACTTGCAATAGGATTGTCATAACGTAGCCACATACCGCAGCTCGCCCGCACTTTTTTGAAAGTATAGAATAGCTATCAGGCCATCTGAAAAATTGAATTTTAAAAAAGGGTGGCAAAGCTCAGAACTGGATGCTTGGGTACAGGAAACAACCACAGTATGTTTCAATTGTGTCGAATGTGTATACTCAAAGCTTGGTGTGAATACGTCGAACTGAATGAAACTAATAAATATTTATTTCTTAAAATTGACTGGCAACATTGTTAACTGTGGGACCTGAAGTACCTCTATGACGTACACAGTACGTAAATACAAAGTTTCGTCCTAATACGTTCAAAGATATGGAAGCAATTAAAATCTTTATTTTCTAAAATTGGTTGGTACTAACAACTGCGATGCTCGAAGTATCCACATGAACTGTCTCAGTACCTAATGAACATATCAAATTTAGTATAAATCAATGTGGATACGTCCAACTGTAACAAATATGAAATCTAGATTTTGCAACCCTGAAAACCTAAGGTGCCTGAATGACCTGTCCCAGTACCTAATGTCAAATTTAGTGTAAATCAATGCACACGTGAAGATTTGTATTAATAAAGGCATTCCTAAAAGTTGAATTTTAAAGTAGGCCACTAACACTTACAACTGGGGTGTTTGAGGGCGGGGACACCCAAATCTTTCTTCTATTGTGTTGGATGATGTTTAAGCTAAGTTTGGAGCAGAAAGTTTTTTTTAAGTTGGCAACACTGAGAACTGAGCAACCCGAAAAATCTTACATAAAAAAAAAACTATTTGTAACCTAGGGTCTTAGGACTCGATAGTCTAGTGGTTAGAGTGTTGGACTAATGTCCGCGTGGTCCAGGGTTCAATTCCCGGCTGGAGTCCCACTTTTCGGACTCCACTCAGCGACGTGAGGAAAACTGGGGAGTCACATGAATAAAGACGTGACGGCCACTCGGTCTAGAAAGCCCCTAATACGTCTGTTCGTGGCTAGGTGACGCACAGCGCTGACCACACTGCCGTTACTCAGGTGGACGCAGTTCCACTAAGCTCGGACAGATGTCGTTGGGGCAGGCTCAGGACTTATCGGTCTGTAATGCAGGCTGTTATTATTTGTTAATCTAGAGTTTAATTATGTTGAATTTCTCCTTAATTACCTATATAAAAGTAATGTACATTTCATCGTCCTTATATATTTTAATATTTCTTTGTGTACATCGGATTAAATAATATATAATGTTCTAGAAATTTCAGCGCTACGGTTTTCCGTTACGTAGAAAAATAGAATGAAATACTGATAATTAAATCTCCTACGTCATTCAACGAAAATCTTCTGATTGGTTTGACGTAATCAATTTGTACTATTTCCGTAGCTATATGCTTCTCCCTATGTTACGGTACGTTCCTTATTCAGAAGTTTGAAGACGAGAAAACAAGAAAGAGAAAGAACATTCACACCATCACTTAAGGAAATAATTAATGTACAAATCTGCAGAAGATAAAACACCAAAACATGTTTTTAATAACAGAAATTACTCGAAACAATGACAGGGGCCAATCTTTACTTGCAGTGCTCTTCTTATCGCTAGTTTGTGTCAATTCTGAAATCTTGGTAATGTGGCGCAGTTGGTAAATAAACGCAACTTTTTAACTTTTTCTACTTTCACCTAAAGCTGTTCGAATCCTATCAAAGGCCGTGTTTTATTTTATTTCACGAAACGCAAGAGTAACTTCAATGTAATAGTTTCAATTTATATTTTTGATTCTTACATGCTTTTATTATTATTTTTTACAATGACATATTAAAACTATACAATATATTCACGGGCTACAAGTAGTACGTTCAATTGTTAACAGATGGCAGTAACGAGCACTACTAAATTAATATGCTTTTAAGTTATTCAAAAATGTTTCAGTAGCATTCATTAATAAAGTATACGATTGTCAGATGTAAAAGCCACCTGTTTTACAGAAAAAAATAGGTAATTCTTTTTAAATACAAGAGTTCTTAAAAGAAGTATTAGAAGATATCTTATGATTTAATCATGAAAAAAGATCTGCTATTAATTAGTGTTGAAGCTACCAAAATATATCAATATCTTAAAGAAGTATTAAAAGTAAAAATCAATTTTAAATGAATAAAACTAGCTAAATGACGTGTTAAACGCTATTCACCAACTATGCTATTTCTTTCTATCTATTTTTGCTATCTCTTGTTAACAATACTAACAAATCAAATACCATCTGCATGTTAATGACAAGAAGTCTGCAAACTGATTACGTCATAACATGGCGGCGACAAATTAAGCGCAAGACAGACTGTTTCGGAGCAAGGCTTGATAAACGCATCACAGAAAGAAAATAAAATGTTTTCCGTAGTCTACTTTAACAGAAGAATTTTTCATTGTAATAAAAAATAATACCGGAAATGTCCATTCTTGCTTAAAGAGACGTTAGCAGTATTACAAATTGCTGCCCTGAGAAAAAGCCAAATTTAAAAAAAGGCTCCCGTTTTTTTTTAAAAAAAACGGAAATTTTAGAAAAAAAACTATTTTTTTTTTCTATTTACAATACTATACGTAACCCTCAGTTTAATATTAAAAATCTACATCCTGACTGTTAAACACCATCAACTGAATGTTGGAAAATGGTGCAAGATTAAAAAAGCACGTACATAACATCCTAAATTATAGAACACACAATTTTATATAATTTTGGTTCTCTTCATTTCTTTATACAAATCATCGTTTGAATACAACTCGCACTTGTTTCAAGTTCTCGTGATTTTAAATATCCTTCTTTCAAGTCTTCATTTGACGTGAGCAATAAATATTCCAGAAATAGCTTGAACTATGATTGAGTTTTTTAGTAGACTGGTATATTACACATTCTTCATAAAAAAATAGCTTCGAAAGCATATGTGAGGAGAGGGTGTATTTCTATATTTCGTATTGTAGCGGTAGATGAATCATCATAGTACCTTGCTTATGACCGATTCTGATTGCGCTTTATTTGAATCTATTTACAGCACTTAGTCATATGAAGCTCAGGCCGGGATAAAGTAGAGGAAAGGATCCAGGAAGACTCCGTCAGGACCTAAGGTGATAAAGGATATTGGAAACTTCCTTGGTGTAACTGAGGAAACCATATAAAACCGCAGTCAGGATAGTGGACCGTTTGTATTTATTATTCATCACACAGAAAAGGTGTTGTCATCAATTGACAGCAATTACGTACGCCTCACGGAAAAATGATGATCTGCAAGAAGGTTATAGTTGCACAACATTTAAATGCGTTTGAGTATACCAAAGTGCGAACTAAATGCAATTCCAAACCTACTGTCATTATCCAAGGAGTATGTAACAATGAAACTTGCTTCTTTTCTTTCCTTTCACATTTGAAGCGTAGGCCTATAGGGAAACAAGGGGAGTTTCCATATTTCAAAAATGAGCTTGCACTCGCAACAATAACTCATCAATGACAGCAAACCGCTCAGAGTTTCAATTTGAAAGTTCAAAAAATCATCAAGTTTTAACGGATTTAAGAATATGAAATACATGTAAATGAGAGAGTTGTACTTTAAAACGTGGTTTACGAGAAATCAACTTTCATGTACACTTCGCATCAAAAAAATTGCGACAGCGAACGCCGTGCAGCTAGGCAACCCAAATGGCACCTTCTTATCCCATAATCGTGTCTGGTAAACATATCTCTCTTTCTCCTTCCTTCGTCTCACCTGTACTAAAATCAGTAAACATCATGAGCACTTTTTTTTTCTTCAAAATAGACATGTATTAGTATCGATAAAATGAAAGAATAAAAGCGAGACGAATCAATATACAAAAATTGATGAAAGAGAAATCGAAACACCTACAATGAAACATTGAAACCGATGGATGTCTGTTACACAGAGGTAGAGAAATGAGAGAGAGAGAGAGAGAGAGAGAGAGAAAGAGAGAAGGGGAGAGAGAAGAAGAAGAAGCACAGATAAAAATATGGAATTTAAACGTAGTAAAAAATTAAGTTCAGTTTCCACAGTATAAAGTTCAGTTCCCTCAAATCAAATCTAACAGCAAGAGAGAAGTGACTTTTGGATTTTATATTTTTTCAGGGTTATTCGAATATATAAAGGGTGCTTCAAATATTCATTAAGTCACTTTCGACATGGAGACCAAACTTGGTGGTCAGATTAAATACTCATAATTTCCAGTGAAACTCCTGAGTTTTCAGACACATCTAGAATAATGTCAAACGTGTAACACACATGCTTTGTTTGGGCGTGATTAGTTTGCAAATTCGATGGGGCTTATTAAACATACTGGTTCGGAATACTAATCAGGGATTCCGCCAGGACTTTCAGTTTGAGGGTGTAAAGTCAAAATTGGGAGAATATAGGTAAGTTTGCAATGTTTCTATCAACTTTTGACCGCGAAAAAATGTTAAAGTTAGGGATACTCTCGAGGATTTGGGGCTGACACCCCCCTTCCTCCACGGAGACCGGGTCTCACCAAATCACTGATTGTAACAAATCCAGTAGATACCGTAGGCCATACCTTCCATTCCAGACTACTAATGTAAATTGAGCATACAAAGAACATGAATGGATGATAATTTTTCTCCTCAATTTCTATCAGAAAGAGCCAAGATTATAATTCCAAACTGTATCAAAATGAAAAGTTACAAATGATCAAAAGCAATATTCGCATGTTTCTATAGGCATAGCAGACATTACATGTTGCACATTACAAAAGTGAAAAAGGAACACATTGAATGGTATGTTCATAAATTAAATTGTACAATGGAAACGAATTTTTGGCTTAATTAATATAAAAATAATTCTTCTCTTGAAATAGCTAAAAAACGGGGGCTATTTTCTACTCATATCTTAATATGTATCTGTTCCGAACATGTCACTCTAGATTCCATCTATTGTTAATATAACGGTCTAATTACAACACTAATGAACTAGTGTTTATAACAATTCGCACAGATGGAATAAACACGGCAGAGCTGAAACGGGTCACCGGCTGTCGGAGGATGCTGGTCAGGTTTTGAACTGTGTCATCAGGTTTAAGATTCGAACGGATTCTGACGCGGTGAATCAATGTAGATCTGATAACCCGGAGGATGAAGAAGAGATTTTAATTATTTCATTGCGTTTGGACAGTGTTTGTTTCAGGGATGACCAGGATCGGAGATGTTACCCCGAGAACACGAAAAATACGACGTCAAAATTCCCAGTTAAATAGATTATCCAGACCGGGTCAATCGGGTTATCGGGCCACTTATGTTTGGGTCAGGCCCTATCACCGGGTCATCGAAAGTGGCCCGGATTTAGCTGTGGAACAGGCACAGGGAGAGTGTGTGTAAAGTAAGAGAACAAATAAACATGAATAGAGAGAGGGAGAAAAAGAAGAAGAGAAAGAAGCAGCGAAGACAGGATAACAATACATCAAGAAATAGAGGAAGAGAGAAAGAACAATGAAAAACATATTATCATTATGATAAACAACACAGATACTGTTTACTGGGATTCTGACCAGTGATGCCTCGTAGGTATCCACAACGGAGATGAATCTCTGTTTGAATACTTCAGTTTATGCGAAAAAGTAACTGGTTGGTGGGGAACCGAACTCAGGTTTCTAAATTAGAAGTCCAGCACGATAGCGATACTCCACACTTGCCTCTATTCAACATGTGCTTAACAAATGCTATAGTGTTTCTTTCTAAGAACAATAACATAAAAAGGGTATTCTTCAGGTCAATGACGAGTTCTTGACTGTCCTTGCAACCCCTTCAGATTGGATTTGGACTTTTCCAACCAACGTTCGTAAATCGTCTTCCTCTCTATAGTGACTCAGGTATTTGATTCCACAGTCTGAAGGATTCTCCGTTTTGTATGAGAAGTTATGATTATATTCTTCACGACCGCTTTGTAAAAAAATTGGCTTAAACAGGATTTGAACCTACGTTGGTTTGCTTAAATATTTGAAACTTTTATTTTACTCCATCTGGCCAACGAAATGCAGAAGCCATGAATTACTAAGTTCATCTTTGGAAATAGCCAACTTCGTCCTGTAACTTGTTTAATCCAAAGTGCACGCTAAAATTTCTTTATTCAATGACTTATAGACAAATTAGTGCCCACTAATATCCGAAATAACAAAAATCCAGGAAAAACGAAAGAAACAATAACAGCTTATGCAGTTTCTTTGCGCCGTGGAAGTTCAAAGTCACGCTTATAGGAATAACTATTATTATTATTATTATTATTATACATCTAACTGTACTACTACAATTATTAATCATAAATTTATACTTAGAAAAATACATTTTGAACGAAAAAATGAAGAAAAATATTTATTTCTCCGCCGGGATTCGAACTCAAGACCTCTGAATTAGTGTCTCCGTGCATTAACCACAAGACCAAACTGCCAGCTGCCGACTAGATGATTGATGGTGTTACTTATATTTCGAACTCTGCGCAAATATATTTTACACAGCGCCAATCTCGCGAATCATTGTTTGGAGATAAATCATTGTTTTATGAGCAATTGTAGCAAATTTACCGCCTTTACCGGTCTGTTTCTCAGTTACACGAATTAATAAAAGTAAATGTACAGCTATCCTTGTGCGATACACACGGGTCGTGAACGGCAGTTGGATGATGTGGAGGTAGCGCTCGACCTACGGTACGAAGTAAGATGGAGTGGTCAGTCCCACGGTCGACCGCCTTTACCTTCCCAAGGAAACTCTGGTGCTCAGTTTGATAGGAGGCTGAGTGCACCGCAGAGCGCCAGGCATGGAAGGATAGGAACCTAACTTTTGACTGAAAATGTATCACAAAAATTGAACAGGATATTTTGAAACTGGTTAAATGAAAATCGGCTCAGATTTTGCGCTAACCTAGTAAACCTGTGCAATCTTTCGTAATGTTTTAAATATTTATGTCCTTTTTTATTTTCTGTAATATTTGCTTTTCATTTGATAACATGAAAGTCGATTTGCTGTATTTGGTCATAAATATCCTAACTATATTAGAGAAAAAAACTATTCAACTAATTACATTACATTTAGTAATTATGGAAACAAGTAAAATAAAATACCTACTCTGAAATTTATTAGTCTTAGCTTACAAAACCCTAATTAAATTTATTTTTACAACTCGTCTCGCGATCCTCTTGGGAGTCGTGACCCCCAGGTTGAGAAATTCTGATCCAACGTATACTTAATAATCGGGAGCTATACTATACATGGTTTGCCGAATAAGCTGCTTGTGTATAGCGTTACACAAGATATTTACTTACTTCTTGGTGCGCGTAAACATGGGTTCAAGTCCGTGGGGGGGACTATTGAAGAGAGTGGTTCGGAACAGACTTTAGCCAAAAATATATGCCACGTCGTTAGGAGCTCAGCTGTTTGTTTAGTGGTTCGTAGCAATAACAGATGATATTTAAAAATAGTTTTTGTCTTTGCGTACTACCTTAATTCTCTTCTTCATTATATAAACATTTTCAAATTATTTCAACCACCATTTGTCTTATTTTGAATATAAACGCCATTTACAATTGGTAGAGAACGCAAATTTAACGTTCCGACGTAGCTGGAAAAAGTAAAAAAATGTTGGAAAATATGCGGTTTGATCAAAAATTCATCAGCATCAAAAGTACAATAACCAAAAGCCTGAAAAACTTCGGCCATGAGAGCTACGCTGGGCAGTAAGTATTCAATGTAGGCAAATTATATACCGCTAACATTATTGCAAGTTTATGTAGTTTTTTTCTTTCTTATTCCACAAAAGTTGAAAATGTAAAGATAATTTTGATGCTAGGCGACTTCAGTCAGTAAGGCCGTTCCGAAAATTTACAAAAAGCTACACTTTCGAGTAATATAGACATATGATGACGAATGCAATTCAATCCGGAGGCACTTGCTGGAGTAGGAAACCTTATGGTTGACGATTCGAATCGCATGCAAGTGACGACGTTTTATATTTACAAAAAAAAAACTGTCAAAAGTTAAAATTTGTATTACGCTCAACTTGTCATATTGCACCAAGTGTGTTAGAACTTTAACTTGCAGTTTTAACTTCTCCATTTGCTAATGACATTTTTTTTGTAATGTTAGCTTCGTTCAGACTGGTTTACGTTAAAATAAAGGTTGTGTCTAGAGCAACGACGGTTTTCCGTCTTTGCTTTAAGTTTTTAACATTGAGGGTTAATTTACTAGAGCAACGACGGAACATATTCCACTCTCGCGTAGCTTGAACTTGAAGTAACAACGACATTCCCAGCAGCTGCAGCTTGGTTTTGTGGATAAGGCATCAGAAAGCTGATCCAAAGGTCCCAGGTTCAAACCTTGGCGTCTACTTTCGCATATATTTTTTTAACGAAAATTAAAGTTTTTTTTCGTTTTTTATTTAAATACATAAAATGAAATTTAATAAAAGCTGTGATTTATAATTTTGAAAGAGGCCACTAAAAACTAGGATGTATATAAACCCACCAGGGCAGGATGCACACCGAGCGACAGGTGTGCTAGGGGGAGGGAGCGTCCGAAGGGAGCTGGACGGCCTTAGCCGCAGGAGGGGGGCACAGCCCCCTGCTAGCGGTGGGTATAAGCAAAAGTACTGTTTACTCAAAAATTCTGTTTACGCAAAGTTTTGTGTCGTCCCGTCCCGTCGTTGCTCTTGCAAATTAACCTTCGAGGTTAATAGCTTAAAACAACGACGGAAAACCGTCGTTGCTCCTGACACGTCCTAATATTAAAACACCATAAATGATCGTATCTTAATGTGGCAATACTACCCCTAAACTGGATGTTTCTAAAACTGTCATAATATATTCATCTCATAATTCGACATGGCAAAAAGGACATGCATACACATGTGTTTACTTACCACACAATACATACAGACAAAATGTAATACATACACTCAATGTTACATTTTCCTCGCACTTGAACTTAGTAATATATTGCTGCTGTGCTTTGTTGGGAAGATATAGTAGAGGAAACGCGCTGGGCATTTCAATGCGACTATAAGTCAACATAGGTTCAAAACCTGCTCAAGCTAAACATTTCTTACAAAGAGATCGTGAATAATCTAATCATAACTTCTCATACAAAACGGAGAATATTTCCGACTGTGGAAAGAAGCACCTGAGTCATTATAGCGAGGAAGACGATTTACGAATGTTCGTTGGAAAAGTTCAAATCAAGCCTCAGGGGTTACCAGGACACGTCATTGATCTGAAGGATAAACTTTTCATGTTATTAGTCTTAGAAAGAAACATTATAGCATTTGTTAAGCACGTGTTTGATAGAGGCAAGTGTGGAGTATCGCTAGCATGCTGGACTGCAAATTTGAGAAAAGGGGTTCGATTCTCCACCAGCCAGTTTCTTTTTCGCATAAACTGAAGTATTCAAAGAGATCTTCATCTCCCGCTGGAGAACTTACAAGTTACGAAGCATCACAGGAGAGAATCAGAGTTAACACTGTGTGTTCTTTAGCATAATGATAATATACTTTTCATGTTTTTCATTGGTCTTTCTCTCTTCCTCTATTTCTTGACGTATTGTTATCGTGTCTTCGTTGCTTCTTTCTCTTCTTCTTCCTCTCCCTCTCTCTATTGATCTTTATTTTTATTCTCTTACGTTACACATACACTCTCTCTATTTTAACGTGTTCCAGAGCCAATTCCGGGCCACTTTCGATGACCCGGTGATAAGGCCTGACCCAAACATAAGTGACCCGGTATCCCGATTGACCCAGTCTGGATAATCTATTTAACTGAGAATTTCGGCGTCGAATTTTTCGTGTTTTAGGGGTAACATATACCGTCCTGGTAATCCCTGAAAGAAACACTATTCAAACGCAATGAAATAATTGAAATGTCTCTTTCATCCTCCGGGTTATCAGATCTACATCGAACCACCGCGTTCGAATTTTACACCCGGCGACACAGTCCAAAACTTGACCAGCATACCCCGAGAACGGGTGACCCGTTTCAGCTCTGCCGTATTCATTCTATCTGCGCGAATTGTTATAAAAAGTACTTCATTAGTGTCGTAATTATTAGAACCTTATATTCGCACTAGGTGGAATATATGGTGGGATGTCTAGAACAGATAAATTTTAAGACATGAGTAGAAAATGACCCCCTTTTTTGGCCATTTCAAGTAAAGAATTATTTTTATATTAGTTTGGCACAAAATTCGTTTCCGTCCTCTAATTAATCAACCTTACATGTGTTCCTTTTTTCACATTGGCAATGTGGAACGTGTAAGGTTTACTATGCCTATAAGCAACATGTTAATATTGCTTTTGAACATTTGTTACTTTTCGTTTTCATACAGATAAGGATTTATAATCTTGGCTATTTCTGATAGAAATTAAGCAGAAAAATTATCATTCATTCATTTTCTTTTGATGTTCAATTTGCATTAGTAGTCTGGAATAGAAGGTATGGCTTACTGTATCTACTGGGTTAGTTACAATCAGTGATTGGGCGAGACCCCGGCCACTGTTGGGGGTTGTCGACCCCAAACTACGACAACGTTAACTTTTTTATGGTCAATAGTTGATAGACACAGTGCAGAACTACATACACCCTCCCAATTTTGACTTTACACCCTCTCTAATCTGAAACTCCTGGCGGAATCCCAGATTACAATGTATTTCGAACCAGTACGTTCAATGAGCCCCCCGAATTAACAACCGAACCCCGCGCAAACAAAGCATGTGTATTACACTTTTGACATTATCCTATATGTGCCTCAACACTCTGTAGTTGCACTGGAAATCATGAGTATTTAATCGGACCACGAAGTTTGGTCGCCATTTTGAAAGTGATGACTTAATGAATTTTTGACGCACCCGTCACTATATTCGAATAGTTCTGAACACATATAAAATACAAAAGTCATTTCTATCTTGCTGTTAGATTTGTGGGAACTGAACTTAATCTTTTTTACTAAGTTTAAATTCCATACTTTTATCTTTACTTCTTCTTCTTCTCTCTCACCTCCCCCCTCTCTCATTTCTTTGCCTCTGTTTAACAGACATCCATTGGTTTCAATGTTTCATTGTATGTTTCAATTTCTCCCTTCATCAACTTCTGTATATTGATTCGTCTCGCTTTTATTCTTTCATTTTACTGCTACTAATACATGTCTATTTTGAAAACAAAAAACAAAAAACGTGCTCATGCTCTTTGCTGATTTTAGCATGGACGAGACGAAGGAAGGAGAAAGAGGGGGGCTGTTTAGCGGACACGATTATAGGATAAAAAGGTGCCATTTGGGTTGCCTAGCTGCACGGCGTTCGTTGTCGCAATTTTTTTGATGTGAAGTGTACATGACTAAAAAGAAAAGCATGGGGCGTGCGCTCGTATTCAGTCACTTTATAAATTCTTGAATTGGCGCGCCGCATCCTTTTTTATTGATGCATAAACAAAATTATCTTTTACATTTTAGTACAAATTGTTTAAGAAAAGTATCTTTTATTTATTTTTCAATTTATTTCGCAGTCCGGAAACTTTTTCTCAAGCTATTTTGTGACCCAGATCCTATAAAGTGTTCTGCAACCAGTGAAAACCCAACATCGTTGCAGGCTAGTGTGGCGTGATATTTCGAATGAGTTTAACCTATTCAAATCCCGAAATTTATCCATTTATTTAACTTCTATTAACTTTATTTACTGCCAGAAACCCCAGTTTCTGCAATGCTCCGATAAGGAAATTCTTGTTATTTAATTCTTGTTAAAAACGAAGTTGCGCCCAGCAACTAAGTTATATTGGTTCAATCTGGTTTTCTTATTACGCAATAAGAAAGGGAAAACACCAGATCCTTATTATCTTATATCTTTGAAAATAACTTGAATTTACAAAAAAAGGAGTGTTGTATCCGTTTGTCAAGGGTAAACTGTGGTTTGTAAAACGCAGTAAGACAATAGAGTCATCACCACCTCATCCCTGAATTTTCCATGATTTGTGCTTTTCCTTATACCATATAAGGACTGTTTTGAGTAGCTTAGCTGTGTCGCGTGATGTGAGAATCACCCGAGGACCTACGTAATTTCCTCGAATTGGGAGTGGCCCATTTTGATCAACAAAAAGCGAGCCAAGGCTGGATCGTGGCTCAATCACTCAGTTTCGCTCGATTGATTCGCGTCAACTCTGATCAGCGAAGTTCGACTTGTCTCAGGTCAGTATGACTTGGAAGAATTTTACTCATTTTGGACTTTAACTTCTTCGAAACGGAATTTCAACCCCTACTGTACTTTGAACTATTTGATCATGACTGAAAGCAACTAAAACGTAAACTCTTGGGTCCATTAGTAAATGAAATGTATTGATGAGTACTCTCAGATCTCCACCTGGCGTTTTAGTTAGGTAACTAGATGTAGTCAACAGAGCCAATTAAGAATGTAAAGTTACATCAGCAATCTCTTTTATATACTTTAATATTTTTGTTGTATTTTTTTTTTTTTTTTTTTTTTTGCTTAGCTTAAATAAAATGTTAAAAATGTAAATCTCGAATGTCCAAGTCTATTCAGGTACATATGAGGCAAATATGCCGCATCTTGACTCCACCACCTTCGCCGTACCTAACCACGCCCTACCATCTGAAACCTTTGAGAAATGTCTTTTATTTCGCAGGTATGTCTCCAATAATAGAGTTTTCTGGGAACAGAAAACTAAAAGAAGCGCTACACTAGTATCTATTTTAGGATAAAGAAGTCCATATTAAAATATCCTTTTAAAATATAGAAATATATGAAAGTAACAATGGAATATTGTATTGTCACCCGACTTACGTTGTTGTGCAATATTTCATCATTGTATGATGTCGGGAAATTAATTAAGATTGGCAAAATTTGAGGACACCACAAACCATTGTGAACTAAAGAGGAGAAGGTAATTATTGTATATTATCAATATGATTTGTCAAAATTTATGAATATACTTTAATATAGTAATGATGCTGTGATTACAAACAGAATCCAAATACGGAAAAAGCACACAGAGCTCCACTTTGTCTTGCATCTACTGTCAGAATTTCAAATAAATTGTGTGCGTAACTTTATTCCATAATGTACCGGAAATTATATCTTCAATTATGACTGGTAATGATCAAAACTTGTACCTGGAGGTAGCTTAATGAACCGTAGATCCTTGTGGGCGAGATGATGGAACCCGGAAACTCTCACTATTAGGAATATTGGTTGGTACTGTACACAAAACTACCAAATACATAATATATACTTTATATAGATAAGCTTTAAGATAACCTTATTGCCCGTCATATACAAGAAAGGTTATTATTCCTGTGCCCTTGCCACTGGATCCATGTTGAAACCAACAGCAATTAGCGATCATTAATGTGTTATAATTGTGGTTTATGTCTTTCTTTCTGAAGGATATTCTTTCTAGTCAGAATAGTCGTTGTAAACTTTTATTGCACAATGCAATTGAAAAGAACTTCCACTTGATTTATTAGGAAGGAAATAAAAGATTATCAGGAAGGAAGAAACGAAAGTTAGTGTATCGGAATTCTCTCTCAATTGGAGACTTTTCCTCTTTCTTCTGGTACAGAGCGAGGCCTTGAGAATGCGTGTTGTAGTACGTGAGGAGATTGTAGAAACGAATTGGAAGAGCAAGACTTTTAGAGATATCTTTTGGTTATTGAGTTCTTAAAGCGTTTTTCATTCATAAGACTAACATTTGATATTAAAGGAGAAAACGAAATGACTTTTATGAAGATACTCTCTTTCATATTTGAAGCGTACAAAGAAAGAAGGGGGAAATATGTATGAAAGTTAATTTCTCGTGAAACGCATTTTAAAGTCCAACTCTCTCGTTTACTCCCATTTATTCTATATTCTTAAAACCTCTATAACTTGGTGATTTTTTTTAGCTTTAGGATTGAAGTTTTCTGAGAAGTTAGCAGTCATTGTGTAGTATTTGTTACGGCTACAAACTCTTTTTTTTTAAGTGTGCATTCCCCCTTCTTTCCCTGTACGTTTCATTTGTCTTTGTTATACAATCGTAGTGACCAATTTTATTGCCGTTTGAACCAAACAGACCGACATATTCATTTAGGTCAAGAAATTATTATTATTATTGCTGTTATAATCATAAAACGTCAGAAAAAGAAGGAAACTTATAACTTTATGCGGAGCAAGGAGTCTAATTTCGTTAACACTTCTTAATATAAAAGAGCTTCTAAACTAGAAAGTCGTCCATCCATTCTTAGGGAAATTAATGTTATAGATCTGTTTTCTTTCCTTTCGTTCTATCTGTCTGTGTATGTCCGGTATACAAATCCACGCTGCTGGACTATTATGAACGGAACTTAACGGTGTAGATCAAGCCGCCATCTTGGTATGACCTTTCCATTAATTTACATGGGAATCGTTTCACTCGTCTTATGTCTCTCAGAAGTAGATTATCCAAGTTCCGTTTGCCTTGGTAGTTATTTTGACTCTTGTAGAGTTTTGGTTTGTGAAGTTTCTTCAAATATGTAAGTATAATGTATGATTAATCGTTTACTATGTAAATCACAACATGTCAACGGGAAATTACACTGTTCGTGTGTAAAATATTGCATGCAATCTAGAAAACAACACGAGTAAAAGAAAACATAATGAAACACTAGCCGAAACCAGAATTAAACATTACGCTCCTGAGAGACATAAGATTAGTAAAACAATTCCCATGTAAAATCAATGGAAAGGTCATGCCAAGATGGCGAGGGTGATCCACACCTTTAACATTTTTTCCTCAATGGACTAGATGAAGAAGATATGTATAGTTCCAAAGATTTTTACTCTTAGCGGGTGGATCTTCTCTCGGGAGTCCGGTAATATCTAGGGCCCGGATTCTTACGTTTTAACATTCCTTACTTGCTACTATTATTATTGTAACTTATGTTCTCGTTTCAGCCATTTCCTAATCAAATGTGCGAATTTTATAGGTCCTAAAAACGGTTAAATTGAGTTAAAAACCTAAAAGAGACTAAATTTAATATTTCAGGAAATAAAGTAAGCATTAATGCATCAATCTCTTACGGTTAATGGGAAATATGTGCACAAAGTGCATTTGTTTTTAACTTTCTTTCATTCTTCGTTTTTTTTTTTGTTCGACCTGAGCCTAAGCTGCCTAAATGCCTAAAATGAAATTCTATTCAATTGTTGTTTTCGTTAGGTGTGTGGGTGGTTTGCAGAGTTTACGGTTGTAGCTTTTGTATCACGAAGTTGGCAATTGTAAGATAAGATAAAATGAATTTTATGGGCGGTATCAGCACTTTGGCTTACGCCCGTCTCGAGTTGGCAATTGTGTTGCATAGTACGTTGTCTGCGTTAACGAGGTAAAGAAAAAAAACTATTTATTTCAACATAGTTAAATAATGGATGCGGCGTTAAATTGAAATTGAATCGTTGCTGTGATCCAACAAGTTATATTTAAGATTTAAGGTAAAAAAAAAAGTTCAGTTCATGGTAAGTACAGAGAGGAGGTTATCTGTGAGTGCTGGTCCAAGTTCTTGTTTTGTATTGTAATCTCTAACTGAATATTGAGAAAATAGGAACTTTGAATATTTATTTCCTTTTTAAATTAGAAAAAAAATCTTTGCTTTATGTTCAGCAAATCGTTAACATATCAAGGAAAATGTGTTTACAGTTGAAATGTGTTTGCTACGTATTTCATTTTAATGCAACCCAAGTAGCAAAATCTTGTTAGGCCAACGATAATTAGATTGTATGTTTGAACGTTAGATTAACGTTTTTCAATATGGTTCGGCCTTGTACTATATTTAACCGTTGACCAGAAACGGTCAGAATGCACACTTGTTAAAACGGTCAGAACGTCCGCTCGTAAAACGGTCAGAACGCCCATCAGCCATAACTATAGCGAGGCTAAAACAGTTATTTGTCAGAAGCGGTTATAACAGTAAGCATTACATCAAAATAACTATTGAAAATAACAAAGTAAATAACAGGTTAAAATGCGAGAATCTATTTTCCACACAGGAGTTTAGTTTTCAGAGACTATTCACCGGAAGTACTATTATTATTCATAGTCAGGGGCCCCCAAGAAGCAGATGACAACTGCATTGCGTACCATGATAGAGTAGAATATAAAATATGTATAATTGTATTAAATGTGAAATAGTTACGTGTGGTAGTAGCATTATAAAGTTTCTTTGTTCGTAGCGAAATAAATAGTTCGTATTAGCGAATATAATTTTGGTTCGGTAGTAGGAAAAACACTTTAGTTTTATTCCAAGCTCATTTCTGGGAGACACAATTATATTATTTGAGGCGTCCATTTCGAAGCGGGTCCAAATGCCATAAATGTTGGGAAATTGATGAAGACACTTATTATACGCTTCTATTTAAACTCTAGGGGAAATGTGCATCTATGAATATCTTACAAAGTTGGAGAATTGTATTAGTTTACCAATATTTTACCTCCTTGCAAAAGGACATTGGAAAAGATAAAAAAAAATATATACGACGTTTACTTTTAATTATGATTTTGTCCTTTAATTTCGTAATATAATGAAATGATTTTGGAGACGTTTTGGAATCACAAAATCTTACTAAAATATTAGAAAATGATAAAATGATCTCTCAATCTAATTTTTTTTGGACAAGGACCCATTTGGAAATGGACACCTCATTTATTTGTGGAATTTTTTGTGTAAAAGTGCTTTCATCCTTAAAGATGTACGCAGTGGCCAAAACTTGATTCAACAGAATAAGTACTTATAGTGTAATCCAAGTCTCAAAACACGTTTATTTGTAAAACGCTTGATAAATAGAAAACAAATACCTATTAATTTATGGGCACTGGGTGGAATGCAGTTAGATGGTAAGTTCGTCATGGCCGTGATCTTTAATCTTGTTCGATTTAAAATTAAAATGAGAAATGTGTTGCGTAATATATCAGTCTGGGTTAGAATTTTAAGACATACATTGCTGAAGTCACTTTCGCCACACAGTCACTTTAACGAATGATTTTTTTATATTCTAAAAAGGTTGTAAATCTAATTTTGGTCATGAATTCCCGATGGTGGATTCGCTTCGTTGATGATTTGGCTGTGGAGCGGAAAGAGGTTAACAAAATTTCTGTCGTCGATCTTGTTAATGATTGTTAAAATGAAGCCAAGATATTAAAGTTACGTTAAAGTTTCTCATCATCTGTAATAACATTTTACAAAAAGTTAACAATTAAGATTTCCTTACTTTTTTACGTCAAATATGAGTGTTACTTGTTTTTAGCTATCTCATATTAACAGCAAAGCAATGCATGTGGATTACGTAAGGTATTCCATCAAGATTTTCATTGTGTGGGGGGAGGGGGTAAAATCAAAATTGGGAAGGTGTAAGTGTAGTTTTGCACGGTTTCTGTTGATTTTTTACCATATTTTTAACATTAGAGATGCTTTCGAGGATATGGGGATGACACCCCACAGAGGGTCTGGTGAAATCACTGATTACGTTTATGCAGAGTATGAAGTTAAAACTACGCTTGCAAATGAGTGGGATGCGCCACGTGATATATAAATTCTTTCCTAAATAATCTTGTCTCCCGCAAGCAAAAACTGAAATGACGACACTAGTTAGAAATGTTACAGTTGCTCTACAATTTCAAATATGAGCAAGTTCCCGATATCTGGACAGTTTATTCATTCTAATTAACCTGTATTTTGCAAAGCATGTACATGTGTAAATATATTTCTCTGATTACTAATTTGAGCGCGTTTAGGTTTTCATCGGGAAAGCAGTTTTGTTGAGTTTAGGCTTGTAAGGAGCTGCAAAAAACTTAATTTTACTCAGTATTATTTAACATGAACCGGTTATATATTTGGTCCAATAGATGGCAGCGAAAACATTTGAACTTTTCAAGGTGAAAGATTTTTTTAGTTATGATTATTCTTAAAGAATTTTACATTGTTTTCATACAGTTTTATTATTTACAACCAATTTCATTTGTATATATTGTTTCGAAAGTATATTAAATGTTTAAAACGTGGTAAAATAAACTATTTAATGCATGAATATTAGATGTCTGACCGATGGCAAATTGCATGTAATACGAAAAGATAGTACGGATAAAAAAAGTCGCGCCCCTAACAGTGAATAATAATAGCACTTCCGGTGATTAGTCTGAAAACCAAACTCCTATGTGGAAAATAGATTCTCGCGGTTAAAATATCCCTTTAGAACTGGAGTTATTTATTCTCAGTTTTAAAGAAGCAGTATAAAATTACCACCATAAATCAACTTATTAACTGTAGCCTGTTATGTGTGTAGTACCGTTTGGGTAATATTATCAGTTAGTTTTGTTCGCCGAATTTCCATCTTCTTCAAAAGCTAATTTAGTGAAAGAATCTTAACATAATATTCAAATAAAGTACTTACACTAGAACAGTATGATGATGAATGCATTTACAAGAAAGTTATGCACATGAAGGCACAGAAAAAAAGCCATTCATCCTTGTATGTTGCCAGCAACATACTTAAATTGCACGCTTGTCTGAGTGAAACTCTGACAGAATTAAGTCCAAGTTTTAAGAGCAGATTAAGATTTTTCTTGCAACTTACCCATAGACAATTTAATGAAATACGTTTCCGACAGTTAAATGTGAACTGCTCTACCAAGTCCTACCCGTAGTCCGCTTTTCTTCATCGTATACACCTTCCAGCTATACTGTTTGTTATACTTGCGTAACATGTGATACTGCACACATAATAGGTTACAAATAAATAAGTTGATTTATAATGGTTTCTAAAGCTGAGAATAGATAACTCCAGTTCTAAAGGAATATTTTAACCTGTAATTTTGATGTAGTGCTTACTGTTATAACCGCTTCTGACAAATAACTGTTTAGCCTCGCTATAGTTATGGCTGATGGGCGTTCTGACTATTTTGGTGGGTGTTCTGACCATTGTACGAGTGGGCGTTTTGACAGTTTCTATATTTGTGCTTCCTGTTTCTTTTGGTGATCGTTGTTGCCATTTTTACGAGTGGGCCTTCTGACCGTTTCTGCATTTGGGTGTTTTTAAGTGTGCGTTGTAACCGGTAGGCGTTCTGGCTGGAACCCGTCCTGCGCGCTTTATTTACAACTGATTTTTTTTTCACTTATCTACAACTGGATTCGAACTCGCGACCTTTTGATTTGTAGTCCGGTGTCTTATCCACTTGGCTACTTTTTTAAATAAGAACTTGATTCGCCCTAAGGGGTCTTTACTTGTGCAACTTGTTATACATTTTTAAACTCTGTGGAACTTGTTCTCTCTTAAATGTAAGTTAAAATCACACACACAAACATGCATGTCCCAGGTGGGATTCGAACTCACGATCTAGTAGTCGAAAGACAAGTGCGTTTAACAGCTCGACTACCCAGTTGGGCACGGAAGCTTCGTTGAAGAATCCTCCTTCGAAAATTCATTTCCGCAACTCAGACATGGAATGTGATGACAGGCAGAGGGAAAGTTTTATGCATGTTACTTTTGTCTAACACATGTTATAAACATACAAAAACACAAAAAATGCAAATGTTTTTTCTTACAAAATATTTTCTCTGTATGCATCTATCAGTACTGTACGTGAGCCAGCGCGAACGTTGTACTGACAGACACTTTCTTTTTTGCTGCAAATTTAGAACAGGAATCAGCAGTGTTCAAATGTCATTTTCTATTCTCCTCTACTTGAAGTGAAAATACACAATGTTTGTTGGTTTGGGTTATAGAAACAAGCATTGAGCACATATAGTGTGGTTGCTAAGAGCAAATATTAACCAGAATCGTGACATGCTGGATTAAAGCGACAGATTTGGCATAGTTCTTTTATATCCTCAGTACAATCAATTTGTAGGGATGTGCCCGATTTTCGGGTCCGCCATCTTAAAATACGACGCCATCTTTATTTTCGACTTTTTTCGACTTTTCGCTGATTATCTTCCCAAATAATTAAGTTTATAGCAAAACGTGTTCAAATATCTTATTTACCATTAAATTCCCGACAATTTGAGCCCAATAACGCTTTTGTAACTTTCATAGTTTTTGAGATACAAGCTTTAAATTTTGAATTTTTGCAAATTTTCGACTTTCTTTAAAAATCGCTGATTATCTCCTCAATGGTAGAGTTTACAGCAAAAAGTGTTCGAATACGTTTTATTGAAAATCATATTACTTGCAATTTGAGTGAAATACCACTTTTGTAGTTTTAATTATTTTTTAAATACAAGCTTTCAAAATCTTGACATTTTATAGGTTGCTATGTGTAATACCGGTAGTTTGTTGAGTTTTGATCAATATACCCAGTGCAGTCCTTGACCGAACGCGAATGTGGAACGGAACCGTGGCTGTGGGTTTCTTCAGGTTGCGTCTGGAACGGACAGCGTGAAGCTCGATCCGTTTTTATTATTTTCTGATAATACATGACGTAGCATATTGACACAGGCATACAAATAGTGAGCAATAAGTATCAGGTAGTTTACATGGCAAATACGTCGATTCATAGAATACACGACAGACGTATTGTCGGACATAATAAGCACTTGTTTAGGATCCATGGGAACGACCGCCACAGCTGCGGCAAGAAACTCGGTGACAAAGATAAAATATGCTTGAAAGAAGCGAGCCACAAAAAGTTCGCCACCATCTTCCAACACAACTGCGATGAACATAGGGGCGCCATCCACAAACACAGTCGGGTTCAAACAAATCACAAGACACTGATGAAGTTTTCTTAATTTGAAGCATTGCCCTCTGAGGAAAGATATTTGCGGTGAGAGCAGACACTAGCGGAAAGCTCAACGATGTAAGCGGATCGGCCCAACTAATGTAGCCAGCGATGACTGTTCAAGGACGGGAAGAGGCTACCGAAAATAGCGTTGAGGCAAAGCGCAAGATATGAAGATTCTTAGGTAGAAATACACACTGATATGGCCGGGAAACCGAGACTGTTGCCCCAAAAGACTTCTGCCACTAACTGGTAGGAGACCCCTTAATTCCTCTTGCTAAGACTTAAGGGAACCGATCGGGGTAGATGCCTAATGTCCAATCCATACGTTCATGTCGTGGGGCCTGTTAGTACCCAAGCAACTGCTTGGCGAACGAACATGGATGGGCTGCTCACCAACCCGCATTAGCTGACACCGTGGTGAGTAAAATATCAGCACCCCTCCATTCTTTACACATGATGGCACAAGCAAGGAAACTGACTCGGAGGTACTCATTGCCCGGAGGACGGAATGCAGCTGGCAACGGCAGCGCTCAGTCCTGCAGGAAGTCAGAGGGTCAAAATGCCCGGGTATGGACTGTAGACTGCCAGAACACCGACACGGCAACTCGAACGGACCTATACGTGGCGACCCTCAACTGTCAGTCACTTGCAGGAGAGGACAAATTAGAAGAATTGCAGAATGAACTTAAGAGGATTAAGTGGGACATCATAGGACTATCAGAAGTGTGGAGGAAAAACAGTTGGAACTACCGTCAGAGCACACGTTCTACTTCAAAGGAACAGAAACTGGAAAACCAACAGGCGTTGGCTTTATAATTAATAAGGACCTGAAGTCACGGATCACAGAAATTGAAGAAATTTCAGATAGAATCGCACGGGTAATAATAAAGTTAAACAAGAGATACAGTATGGAAATTATACAAGTGTATGCTCCAACAACCTCACACCCGGAGGAGGAAGTCGAAGACCTATACGAGGAGATACAGAAGATTTTCGATACTAGCAAACAGCATTACAAAATTATATTGGGAGACTTCAATGGGAAAGTGGGAATCAAGCAGAGTAGTGACACTAAAGTGCGATACTTTGGATTTGGCAAACGAAACAAAAGAGGAGAGAAGTTAGTGGGATTCTCAGAAGCCAACAGACTGTTCATTTCCAATACATTTTTCAAGAAACCGTCCCAGAGGAAATGGACATGGAAAGGCCCAAATGGGACCAAAACGAAATAGACTACGTTCTATCGAATAACAGGGAAATTCTGCAAGACGTGTCTGTTCTGAACAGTTTCAAAGTCTCGAGTGATCTTAGGATAGTAAGATGTAAGCTGAAACTAAATACTAGACTTAAGAGAAAGAAGCTTATCAGAGGAAAACCGCCAGTTTTAGATCTGGAAAATCTTGGAAAACACAGACAAACATTCGAGATAGAACTAAGCAACAGATTCAGCGCCTTGGAAGAGTTAGAGGATGAAGAAGACATCGATAGCAGAAATAAAATACTGACTGAGATAATAAGAGACACAGCCAAGGAAATAGCAGGCACAAGAAAGAAAAAAGAGAGCAAAATCTCAGAACAAACTAAACTCTTGATGAAGAAAAGAAGGGAAATGAAAGAAGAGGAAAATTGCATAAAGAGGATTGAGTACATAAAACTAAATAAAACAGTAAGGAAGAAAATAAGAGAGTATGTACGAAGATATAACGAAATACTTGTTAGAAATACAATCGACGAAAACAAAAGCCTGAAGAAAGTCGTCAAACAGCAGCTCATGATAGGAAAAAAGCAAATAATTGCAGTTAAGAGACCAGACGGGAACGTAACACGAAATAAGGAAGAAATTATAAACACATTTGAAAATGTCTACAGAGAATTGTACTACTCCGAGGAAGAACTAGGAATGAAGACTCAGAAGAAAATGATGTAGAAGTTCCAGACGTAATGAAAGAAGAAGTGGATAAAGTACTTCGAGGGATGAAGAACGGAAAATCGCCAAGAGAAGATGGACTCACAACAGAGATGTTTAAATGGGGAGGTGAGAAAATGAAAGATGAACTTGCTAAATTATTCTGGATGTGCCTGAGCAACAGAGAAATACCCTCAAGTTGGAACAATGCCGTTATCATTTTGTTGTACACTTCGCATCAAAAAACTGCGACAGCGAACGCTGTGCAGCTAGGAAACCCAAATGGCACTTTCTTATCCCATATTCGTGTCTGGTAAATAGACCCCCTCTTTCTCCTCCCTTTGTCTCGCCCATACTAAAATCAGCAAACATCACATGTACATTTTGTTTCAAAATAGCCATGTATTAGTTTCAATAAAATGAAAGAATAAAAGCGAGACGAATCAATATACATAAGTTGATGGAGGGAGAAATTGAAACACACACAATGAAAAATTGAAACCGATGGATGTCTGTTAGACAGAGGCAAAGAAATGAGAGAGAGAGAAAAGGGGAGATAAGAAGAAGAAGCACTAAAGATAAAAATATGAAATTTAAACTTAGTAAAAAAGAACCTAACATTATAAAGTTCACTTCCCACAAATCCAACAGCAAGACACAAATGACTTTTGGATTTTATATATTTTCAGAGCAATTCGAATATATAGACGGGTGCTTGAAAATTCATTTAATCACTTTTCAAATGGCGACCAAACCTCGTGGTCAGATTAAATACTCATGATTTGCAGTGCAACTGCAGAGATTTGGGACACATATAGGATAATGTCAAAAGTGTAAAACACATGCTTTGTTTACGCGGTAGTTCGGTTGCTAATTCGGTGGGGCTCATTGAACGTACTGGTTCGGAATACATTGTAATCTAGGATTCCGCCAGGATTTCAGATTGGAGGAGGTGTAAAGGCAAAATTGGGAGGGTGAAGATAGTTGTGCACTGTGTCTATCAACTTTTGACCATAAAAATGTTAACGTTGAGGTAGTTTCGAGGATTTCGGGTTGACACCTCCCACAGTGGCCGGGGTCTAGCGGAATCACTGATTGTAACAAACCCAATATATACCGTAGGCCATACTTTCTATTCCAGACTACTAATGTAAAATGAACATAGAAAGAAAATGAATGGATGATAATTTCTATCAGAAAGAGCCAAGATTACATATGCAAACTGTATCAAAATGAAAAGTTACAAATGTTCAAAAGCAAAATTAACATGTACCTATCGGCATAGCACAATTTACATGTTCCACATTTCAAACGTGAAAAAAGGAACACATTTAAATGTATGTTGATAAATAATAGAATGGAAACTAATTTTGTGCCAAAGTAATATAAAAATTATTCTTCTCTTGAAATGGCCAAAAAAGTGGGCCATTTTCTACTCATGTCTTAAAATTTATCTGTTCTGGACATGCCACTCTATATTCCACCTATTGCGAATATAACGTTCTAATAATGACAACACTAATGAAGTACTTTTTATAACAATTCGCACAGATAGAATGAACACGGCAGAGCTGAAACGGGTCACCGGCTGTCGGGGGACGCTGGTCAAGTTTTGGACTGTGTCGCCGGATGTAAATTTCGAACGCATTCGGATGCGGTGGTTCGATTTAGATCTGATAATCCGGAGGATGAATGAGGTATTTTAATTATTTCATTGCGTTTGAACAGTGTTTCTTTCAGGGGTGACCAGGACCGGAGATGTTACCCCGAGAGCACGAAAAATACGACGCCGACGCCGAAATTCCCAGTTAAATAGATTTTCCAGATCGGGTCAATCGGGTTACCGGGTCACTTATGTTTGGGTCAGGCCTTATCACTGGGTCATCGAAAGTGGCCCGGAATTGGCTCTGGAACACGCAAAAATAAAGAGAGTGTGTGTGTGTAACGTAAGAGAAAAATAAAGATGAACAGAGAGAGGAAGAAGAAGACGAAGAGAAAGAAGCAATGAAGACACGATAACAATACATCAAGAAAGAGAGGAAGAGAGAAAAACCAATGTAAAACATGAAAAGTATATTATCATTATGCTAAAGAACACACACTGTTAACTATGATTCTCGTCAGTGATGCTTCGTAAGTTCTCCAGTGGGAGATGAAGATCTTTGAATACTTCAGTTTATGCGAAAAAGAAACTGGTTGGTGGTTATTCGAACCTAGGTTTTCAAATTAAGATTTCAGCATGCTAGCGATACTCCACAGGTGCCTATGCACCAAACATGCTTAACAAATGCTATAGTGTTTCTTTCTATGAATAATAACATGAAAAGAGGATACTTCTGATCAATAAGGAGTTCTTAACTGTCCTGGTAACCCCCTGAGGCCTGATTTGGACTTTTCGAACCAACATTTGTAAATCGCCTTCTTCTCTATAATGACTCAGGTCCTTCATTCTACAGTCGGAAATATTCTCCGTTTTGTATGAGAAGTTATGATTAGATTAATCACGATCAATTTGTAAAAAGTATCTTCAGCTTGAGCAGGGTTTGAACCTATGTTTACTTGCTTTCGCATTGAAATAACCAGCGCGTTTTCTCTACTCTATCCTCCCAACGAAAAACATCAGCTATGTATTACTAAGTTCAAGTGCGAGGAAAATGTAACATTGAGTGTGTGTATTACACTTTGTCTGTATGTATTGTATGGTAAGTAAACACATGTGTGTGCATGTCCTTTTTGTCATGTCGAATTATGAAATGAATATATTATGGAAGTTTTATTAACATCCAGTTTAGGGTAAGTATTGCTACATTAAGATGCGATCATTTATGGTGTTTTAACTTTAGGACGTGTCGGGAGTAACGACGGTTTTCCGATGCACTCTCCCCCTTGCACACCGAGCGACCCCTGGTGGGTTTATATGCATCCTAGTTTTTAGTGGACTCTGTTAAAATTATAAATCTTAACTTTTATTAAATTTCATTTTGTGTATTTACATAAAAAACGAAAAAAACTTTAATTTTCTTTTAAAAAATATTCAAAGAGACGAAGTCAGCGTTTGAAACCGAAATCTTTAGATCAGCTTCCTGGCGCCTTACCCACAAAACCAAACTGCAGCTGGCGGGCTAAGGGCTTGTCGCTTTTATTTCCAGTTTAAGCTACGCGAGAGTGGAATATGTTCCGTCGTTGCTCTAGTAAATTAACCCTCGATGTAAGCAACGACAGAAAACCGAACTAATAATAATTGACCTAGCTCTCACCTAAAGAGGGCCAACATGGAAAGAAGGCGTAGCCCACTCTCGCTCACGAATTATAAGTAACACTGTCAATCATTTTATCGCAGCTGGCAGTTAGGTTTTCTGGTTAACGCATGGTGAAACTACTTCAAGGTTTTCGGGTTCGTATCCCGGCAGGGTCAACATTTTTTTTCTTTCAAAATGTATTTTTCTAAGTCCAAATTTATTATTAATAATTGGTTCTTGCATTTTTCGTAGATTATATATAGTAAAATTAGTGAACAAAAAAGTTACTATGGTAATATACTTTAGCTACTAAAAGCTAGGATATATATAAACCCACTAGGGCAGGATGCACACCGAGCGAAGCGAGGTGTGCAAGGGGGGACACGGTGAGTCTGAAGGGTGTTGGTCGGTATGAGCCGCGGGGGGGGGCATCCCCCGGTTATCGGCAGACATACGCCAACAATGCTGTTTACGCACAAGTGCTGTTAACTTTCTATTCCACATTGTTTCCATGTGCGCTCTCCTTAGACGGGAGCCAGGTCAAGTGGTTCGTGAAAACAAAATGCGCCTACTTTCCCAGAACTATTGCCATGTTTCGGTGCTCAGAGGTTGATTTAGGCATTTTGTAACAATATTGTTACTGATGATGGGCAATAATTGGAGGGGGATTGGAAATAAAGTCTTCATTTATCTTCCTGATAGGAAAGTTACTCACATCTGATAAACTATTTAATGCAGAAAGCCTTGCAGACGTCCACTATAGAGAGGTTTTTACTTTAAAAGAAAACATTATCAAGCTGTCAGTGTTCTTTTTCATATAGTACCCTATTGACAGAGTTTACTTCCATAATATTCAGTGCTGTTCTACAGGGAATATAAAACTGTCAGTTATCGGACGTTTCACTCAAATAATAATAATAATAATACTTATTCCTATAAGCGTGACTTTGAACTTCCACGGCGCACAAAAACAAAAACTGCATAAATTTTATTGTTTGTTTCATATTTCCTGGAGTTTTTTTTTCGGATATTAGTGGGTACTAATTTGTCTATAAGTCATTGAATAAAAGAAATTAAGCGTGCACTTTCATTTAAACAATTTACAGGACGAAGTTGCACTTTCGTTTAAACAATTTACAGGACGAAGTTGGCTTTTTAAAAACAGTAACTTAGTAATTCATGGCTTCTGTCTTTAGTTGGCAAAATGGAGAAGAACAAAAGTGCTGGACTGTCCAGTAATAAAAGAAACAAACAGGTTCAAATCCTGTTCAAGCCAAGCTTTTTATAATGCGATTGTGAAGCATCTAATCATAACTTCTCATACAAAACGGAGAATATTTCCGACTGTGGAATAAAGCAGCTGAGTCATTATAGAGAAGAAGACGATTTACGAATGTTGGTTGGAAAAGTAAAAATCAAGCCTCAGAGGGTTACGAGAATACGTCACTGATCTGAAAGATCCAATTTTCATGTTATTATTCTTAGAAAGAAACACTATAGCATTTGTTAAGCACGTTTTGCGTATAGGCACCTGTGGAGTATGGCTAGCGTGCTGGACTTCTAATTTGAAAACCTAGGTTCGATTCCCCACCAGCCAGTTTCT
>JAGDQP010005858.1:37445-64978 GCA_022664845.1 Lepisma saccharinum | reverse complement strand
TCTCTCTCTCTCTCTCTCTCTCTCTCTCTCTCTCTCTCTCTCTCTCTTGGGATTTATATTGCTTTTACGTGAGTACTACCGACACAAATTTTATGTAAGTTTCAGCAACGATTTTAAGCACAGAGAGACTTTGATACTTTCATATTGTTTCTGTTAAAAGGAATTTTCAGTGCGTTACGCAGAAAGTTATATCCTCAGAAATCATTCTTAGGAAGTTAGTACAAAAATGGTTTGTATGTTATTTTAAAGACAAGATGTCATTAATACTTCTTTTCGATTAGAATTTAATTCAATTCTAATCTATTCGTTTTTTGTTTTTGTTTTTAAGATACAAAATAACTAACCAAAGAATTAATCCTTCCCTCAGCACTATTAACCAATTCACTGACATTCTAAATAAAATATGGTTATGAGATTCCGGGTCTGATTCCTGGTGGCAGGCGGCTCAAATTTCGATGTTGACCCATAGTCTAGTCAAAATAGTCAAAATTTTACGTACACCTAGAAGAAATTATTATAGTAATGATACTTTTGTCCTTGCATTATTATACACAAGGCCAGTAAATACCCAAAATGACAGAAGTTTATAGCTTGGGCTAAACGCACAATTTAACCAAATAGCCAAAGATACAAAACACATCTTATTGCATTTATTTAATAATTTTCATATTTTATTAATTCAACGTTCACAGCCGTAAACAAACAAAAATGCACAAACAGTTAAGAAAATGAAGTTAATTTACTTCAAGTAAAATGAACTGAGTCTATTATATCGTCGCCTTGCTGACGAAAGGACGACGTGGTTCAGCATCTATTTTATACATTTTTCTGAGGTGAATCCATTTCTGGACAGAAATAAACCTTATTCAAAATTGAGTTACACAACTTTTCCTTCTACCGCCTCATATCTAGCATTAATAAATCTAATGCAATTTTAGGTGTAGTATCAAATATTTATTAATTCAAGATTATTTCAATGAACAAATGAATAGTAAGATGCAAAAAAGTGATATGTGCAGAAGATAAAACTGTACATGAAACGCTAAAAACGGAGCGTTCATGCTATCACCAAGCAATCTTTATCGTCTTTTGTCAACCAGAAGAAAGTGTATCACATGACCCAAGTTTACACAGGTTATGTATTATCCCCTAAAGAGTTCAATTCTCTACTTATGCCATTTTTACAAAAAAAAAAAAAAAATGCCACATATCACCTTTTGGCACCTTACGATTGAAATCAGTATATCATTCGCAGTAAATAATACAGTAATAAACAGTAAACCGAATGAGAAAAACTGTAACACGTCATAGCGAATGGCATTATATCATAATAGTAAACAGATAAATGATAAAATGTAACTAAAATATAAATAATTGCTTTCATAGCACTATTTCCTTATAATGTAGCCAGTCAACATTTCTAAGCAATAGCCTAACGTATAAACAATGCTTATTACCACTAAAGTATTCGCAAACCGTTGTAGAAGTAGAGTTACTATATTGTATAGCATCTAAAACATTATAAACATAGGGATATCATGCCCCTTAGTACTACTAAACGCTTTGTTTCCCTTTGCTTCAGAGTTCTAAGGAGGTGAAAGAGAAATGTTCAACATTAATGCACACTTTTGCTTGTGTCATAAGCGAGATCGGCATCAGCACACCCTGATCAGCAGTCATCCTCATCATAGTTGTCATCAATGGTTTGTAATGATAAATCCGTTTTACAATTGATGCAGTCACTCCCACTGCAGTTTTTGCATGCAGAAACGCTTGTAAGCCTATTTTTTCTTCAGGAACACCGATTTGTGCTACAGAACTTATCGTCGAGCTGTCTGCATCCACAACGCACAATCTTCAGGACATTATCGTGAGCTGGTGGCAAGTCAGTCGGAACTGGTATGTAATGCTGTGATTTAAGCGTCTTTAATTTGCCGACTTTGTAGGGCGTAGAAGTTGTGTCATAACCACTCATGGCGTGAATGAATAATATGTGATCCCTAACGTTGGGTGAAAGATGGCTTCTTATTTGATGTATGTCATAGATAGAGGGAGATTGTGGTCTATTCTTCACCAACGTCTGCATGAGTAGTTTCCCCACTGCCTCGTCTCTACATGGTGAATTAGTAGTACAAGTACGTCATCTGAATTTGGATGAACTCGGGATAAGGCGATGGCTGTAGATACTATCAATGTATCTGCATCTCTGGTTGCCATGCGCACTTGATGACCGTTAGCTTGAAATATGTCTACCAGAAATAATATGAGACGTTTCACGTTTCCTCCATTGCGGAGCAGAGATTGTTGATTTTTGTACACCGCCAGAAGAAATGTGAATGCCAGGTGCAAAGGACGATTACGCAGTTTCTTCCGAAGTGGTTACTCAAAAAGTTCACATACAAAGTGGCCACGTCATCCCAGGTTCCAACCTTGGGTCACACCACATGGTGAAGCAAACAACACCCATCAATAACGCATACTTGTTCTGGAACATCTGGTGTATTCTCTACGCTCTGGGTGAGAGCATGCACAAGAGCTGCTTTGGTACCTTTTCACATGAACTCGCCCTCGAATAGAGATGTCGGTGTTTGATTAAGGTAATTCTCGAAATGGTGCATGAAGTTATCCCCTCTTTCCATTACAGTAGTCAACCTCCAAAACAGAGTGGGTTCATCAATGTGAACGGATTCCTTCCCAATTCGTACGCTCTTGGTTAAATGCAACAAGGTTTTCACTTGATCACTTCTCTTCAAGACAGCTGAGGCATATTCCTTCCCATCTATGGAATTCTGTATGACCCATCCAACACTATCAGCATCATCACAGTTGATCTGATCTGCGTCACCAACAGCAAGTCCTGTTACAATGTTCCTCAATGACGAGTCTGATTCTGAGAAAGGGGAGTAACAATCTAACCAAGTAATTAACGACTGCAGGTCTTTATTGTCTCTTGCTATTCCTGACGGGAACATCTCTTCATGTTGGGAACACTGCCTGTGCTCAGTTTCTGTCAATTTAGTCATTGCGTCGTATATAGCTCCACACATGTGCAAACTGTGAATCCACGTAGCACACACGTTTTCCGACATGCCTCTTCCATACGTTAGCCCCCCTCGACTTTTCAGAACTCTCATCGTACATTGTTCTATGGCAAGATCAGTCGACAATCCATTCCAATGACCAGAAGTCCTTCGCACAACATGATTACCATACAAGTGGAACTGGTTATATAGCCATGGGTGGATTACACGTAATTCGGACATCATCTGTAGGTAGAGGCGACCGCATTTGGCATACATGTTGTGCCCTGTTGCTGCAAGATGAGATAACATCCTGAACACTGCAACGAGATGCAACTCTCAATTCTCTTCTCTTTCAGATCCTATGAACATCTGCAAGATCGCAATGTAATCAATGTATTGTATCCACAGTTTAGCCGTGCGTAATGATTTCGCTAGCCTCTCGTTACACCCACTGATACTTTCCTCCAATTTGTTTTAGACACACAATACTTTGTCATCAAGCACAATATCTTCATCATGCTTTGTGACTGCAGATTGCCAATCCCTGAGATCTGCTGTAGATAAGTCCATACTATCATTCTCGGATTCACTGCCATCTTCGTCTTGAGGCTGTACTATTCTACACAAAATTTGGGACATAAATGCAGACTGAATTAAGAAGTGAGCACGTATGGCTCGAGAAAACTGTTTCCCTAACAGCATATGTCGAACCGTGTGTGTCAGCATAAATGGTGGTCATTAGTTCTGACAACCCAGAACCGGCCATGACATTGCCGATACTGTCGAGAAAACTCATCAGTATATGGAATGCACCTAGTTTGCATACTATTTTGAGTCCAGTTCTTGTGACGATGGTCACTGCTTTGATCCATAATGGCTGGTCAAATGTTACACAAGGTGTTGGTATTCCCAGTCGTTCAACCTGTTCACATATGTATTTCAGTGTGCTGTATAAACGCCGTCTCGTTACTGGGATCCATGTTGAGTAATTGTAAAATGGTGATTTCGGTTGGTGGGGCTGAAGTGGACGCAGGAAACGCTTTCATATACCCAGACGTATATGAATTACAATCACCAGAATCGACAAAACAATAAAAACAACCGACAACAATAGCAAACACAATTAACAAATTATTAGGAATAAAAGACCATTTAAAACTGGTTTTGGAAAGAAATTTAAATCACACCTGAAAAAGCAAAAACGTCTAATGGCATTTTTCATGTCAGCACCGATTTCCTTTCATAAAAAAGTTTCCCCAACTTGGAAATTATTGTCATTTCAGCAAATTACTCTCTTTATATTGCTCAACATACAGGCAAAAAAGCATTTCTATAATAATTTCTTCTAGGCCGTTTCTTATTTTGACCAGACTACCAGCCTTGTAAAGAAAAATTGCAAGCTGCTTTAAAGAAATAGCAGACTGTGGTCACGGAAGCCAGACACACGGTTATGAAGAGGAGTTACACTGACCCCGTAACCCTTTGCACAGTATAACATCAGGAATCCGAAAACCTCCGAACGGAAATTGATCGTGAAACTAAGTTTTATGATCAAGGGCGAAAAAATACTGATTTAAAGCAAACAGAACATTTATTTTTGTCTAAAGATAAAAAAACACACACACAATGAAAGAAAGGCATATTAGCATTATTGTACAGTACTTACACTTACAGTAGATGTAGAACTCATTGAGATCACTATCTTCGAACAAAATCGCAGTTTATTTATTCTATTACAGTACGCGAAAGGTGGATCAGGTACATTTACTGCGTGTTTTAAACGTTTCTTTCGTATAAGCTTAATCCGAATTTTCCGGAATCCGAACAGAGCTCAGCTCTCATTAATTCGGATTCCCAGGTTTATACTGTATTAGTATATTTGGATGTAATAAAGCTGCCTGATAGGCCAGGGCTATCGTGTTTCCCAGTTTAGTTCTTACGATGACGTGATATTTAACTCCTTACTTACCATTCATATTTGAATAACTTCAATTCAAGAATTACCTTTAAATTACAAGAGAAACGAAACAGAGAGATCGAATTCCTGCAAAACTGATAAAATAACTGTGTACCGAAAAGCTGATTCCGATACAGCTACACACAAAAAGCTAACGCTAGTAGGTTTGTTATCCTTTTGATTCTTTGTGTTTCTATGTAAAAGTTATTAAACAGGTTTAATACAGTAAAAAAAAAATCGTTTTGAACTATATTCTTAATTATTTTTTTTTAAATATACGCATAATATTTATGCTAAATTATTCCACGTTTAATCGACATTAATATTTATCTCTAAATCCTCTCTCCTGAACTGACAAGAAGTAGGGATTCTAGGGAAGTGAAAGGTCTCATTGAGTAAAGCGTAACGCCAAAATATTAGATTGCCCAAATATATCTAGTACAACTTATGGCCGCTAGATGCCAGGAAGTATTTATGATCTATGTCGGGCTTGTTGATCATATGTATTCCTTGTAGTGCAATGAATCACTATGTAACAAAAGCATAAGTGGTGCTACCGATAAAGAGAACTACGGGTTCAGAAAGTCACTGGAAAAGCGCATTACTGCCCTTAATATATTAGAAATGTCCCATATATACGTTATTTTAAGGATAATCTAAAGCAACGATCTCCAACAAAAGATGACAGCACTATCTAAGTGTATGTCTAATGTATTTTCACTGTTCCACGAAATTTCCTTGCTGCTCCTACAAATTCAAGCCTAAAGAGTTCAAACTTTCAGGGAAGAAAGTTCATAACCAATTCAAGAGCATGATCTATGCCGATTTTTAATTTTCTTTTTTGTTCATTGTTGAAAGAGCTTTGTTGGTATAGGTTTCATATTCACAACAACAATGAAGCAATTTAAATAATGAAGAAAAACGGAAATAAAAAAATCTGCATTGACCAAAGTCTTGAATTGGTTATGAACTTTCTTCCCTGAAAGTTTGAACTCTTTAGGCTTGAATTTGTAGGAGCAGCATTGAAATTTCATGCAACAATAAAAATACATTAGACATGTACGGAGATCGTTTGTTGGAGACCTTGGCTGTAGATTATCCTTAACTTCACGTGGCAAGTAAGACTTGAATTCTCTTCAGAAGCATATGTATTTTCATACAGATCAGAAAAGCCAGGATATTTTGATCAACTTGTAAACACACCTGATTTTCAACCTGTAAAAGATATTTTATTTAAAATTCATCAATAAATTCTCATTGCTCGCAATTAGAGCAGGAAGGACGCTCCATGTTACATTTCTAATATTGTTCTCAATCTCTTTGTTTTATTCAGTTGTTTTTCTTTTGTTATCACATTCATTGATTAAACCTTGCCCTCTTCACAGAACTTGTCACATTATGAACCTTCCTGCAACATACAATTTGTACGCAATGAACACTTGTATGACTTTCCTTATTCGGAGCTCTCTTCATAGGTGACGCCACTTGTTCGTGTGAGACATAATGAACTACTGGACTACAAGTTTTGTGATCAAGGCGCAGTTAAATTAATGAATGTGATAACAAAGAAAAAATGAATAAAACAAAAAAGATGTTGAGAACAATATTAACATCTTAGAAATGTAATAAGGAGCGTCCTTCCAGCTCTAATTTCGAGCAATGAGAATTGTTGTGTGCTGATAAATTTTAAATAAAATTTCGTGGCCCTCTAGCGGACATAACTCATACTAGATATATTTGGGCAATCTAATATTTTGGCATTATACTATATTCAGTGAGGCTTTTCAATTGATGTACAACATATGGGTTTGTGAGCATGAACGAATTTATGGGGGGTATTGCCCCCCCCCCCCCCTCATTTCAGAATGACTTTAAATATTTTATTCTAAACGATAGCTTTAAAAAAATGCCCCCAGGGTCTGTCTCGTGCCCCCCACCCCCAGGGTATTTCTTCTAAATCCACCCGTGATTGTGAGAGATATTTTCCCCACAAAAACGATCTGCTGATATTAACTCCTTTAAGAAGAGTTCTTTACTATAGATTTTTCATCTACCACATAAAAAGGAAAACTTTCTAGACACTTTACATTAACAGCCTTAGCCTATAATGTTATTTGTAGGCCTCATCGATTATTATTGCTTGTGCATTTTGAAGTTGGTGCTTTCTTGCATGACCCTTTCTTATAAAAAGTTTTCGCATAGGGTAACAACGCCAGTAGTCCCTCATTTTCCGCAATATTTGTATCATTAAGGACTTAAATTGTGTTCTAAATGCGAGGGAAAAGTAATCGAAATTATAATTCAAAATCAACCAATTAGAAGCGTCATATAAATTCTTGAATCTGGTGACGTCGCAACAAAAACTAATAAAATTCCACTTTTCATGCAGAAACTTGTCTTTTTCGCTCGAGTGTGAATCGTAATTTATCAAAGTGTTTTTTTGTTTTTTGTTTTTTTTTTAATTTTTGACGTATTTTTCAATAATTGAAGTAAGTAATATTTATTTCAAGTCTAAAATAGTATTGTAAATTCCGTGTTGCTTTTAATAAAACGAAAAAAAAAAAGAAAAATACGGACAAAAACTAACGTCAAATAAAGGCAATACGTTTTAGTAATTCACCAACCTCTGCTATAAAAAAAAATCATATACAATATTGGTGTTAGTTTGTCTATGCTCTTTCAAGTATTCGTTACGAAAAATCAATGTTCACGCGTATATTAGCCTATGTCATCAGCTATAAACTTAGTCTCACATGTTATTTATTTAGATTCAATAGCAATTTAAAAAGGTAAACAGACGAAAAGGAAAAGAAAGACAAAATAAACAATAAAAGGAAAAGAAAGTGAACGAATTCTAAACTGATAGTGGTCAACAACTAACATTAGGTGGTCGACTACTGGCATTTCTGTAATGTCCTTTGTTTTTCTATGTTGATTCCCAAAAATTCTGATGAAGCAAGTGGTAGGTGGCCTTGAGTTAGTTTGTGATTTTTTTTTTCTAAATTATTCTAAAATAAGGCTATTACATAGGGTACGCCCAACAGTCATGTGAGCCCTTCGGTCATTTTTTTTTTTAAAGTCGATTTAAATCTCCCACTCAAGCTTATAAACGATAAACGTGTGCATCTTCCCTCTTTCGCACGTGCTAACAATAAGTGGAGGGTTGAAATGAAAGTCCTGGTGGGTTGTTGGGAGTCTGGGGAGTGCTTTTACAGCTGGTATCTTTCTTTAGCTACAGATGTTTCTGAGATAGTTTTTTTTTTCACGTAAGAGAGGGAAGGAGTGTAAAGATATAATTTCTTCCAATGCAAGCATATACACAAAAGGAAAGTAATAACAATGAATTTCCCCAAATTGCATGCAGATGGACACACGTTACTTCTTACACAGACATATGGCATTGAATAGTAAAGTTGTTGCATGGTGTACCTATACGTAGTTGAGTTGGTACCACTTTAACATTAAGTAGATACACCGGGACGGGCGTAAGCCATAGTGCTGTCACCGCCCATACAATTAATTTTATCTTATCTTATTAAGTAGATACAGCATCTGTGGAAGAAAAGCTGAAACTTTTACTAGGGCCTACATGAATAGTAAATAGAATATATTCTGCGAAAAATTTTCGAAGTGACAATACAAAATAATCCGCTACTTGTAAATAAAATGGCGATCGTTCTTCAAGATAATGGACACCAAATTTTTAAACGACTACAGTTCAATTACGGAAGTCAAAAGAGGTTTCATTCTTCTTTTAAAATAATTTCTGTTTCATGTTATAAATACTTCAATTTTTCACGTAAGATTAACGCTTTGTTTTGAGCAAAACCCATAAATGATTGAAAACTTTTGCCGCTTCAAGTTTCATCGAATACCTTGCAAGTTCTAACTTAGTTTTCCCATGGAGGAAGAGATTGCTACTTCCTGTTTAGGAGAATGTAAAATGGCTACGTTACATATGATAGTAAAGACACATGATAGAACCAATGAATACTTATATTTTAAGTATTCATTGATAGAACTAATTGTGCCATTTTCGATCGCTATAAAGTTGAATTAGGCAAGGTTTATTTAAAAATTCCTTAAAAGAACATTCTCCCTATACTTGTCACAGGTCACTTTAAGTGGAGTGGAATCGTCACCGTTAATGTACTAGAAATAGACCCATGGCAAAGGGATGGTTGGAATTGTCGCAGGTTTTAGACCTACCTAGAATGGCCAAACTTTCCGCGGAACATTCAAGAGAATTTTAATAATATATCTTCAATGAAACAACTCTCTCACACGTATAAACTGAAACTAGTTAGAAGTGAATGAAGTCTGTAGGTTAGGAACGTTATTCGTCCCGGGAATTCCGGGACCGTACCGGAATTGTTATCTGCGTCCCGGTGTCCTGAAAATAATTCACGGAAAGCATAAATGTCCCGGATTTCAGCAAAGAAAGAAAGAAAGTAAAAAATATATGGTTTTCTTTCTTCTCATATTATTATGTTCTCGTTAGTTTATGAGGAGAGGACCTCAAACAAGTTTAAATAACTTGAATGCATAGAACATGGGTTTAATCAAATTTACGGTTCAACTAGCTACAAATTGAACGATACATCTGTTTCAGTGGACTAGGGATAAAGCGTTTGCTGTATACAATGTTTATTGTTGTCGGTATTACTCTTTGCTTCCATTTGCATCTTGCTTCAGAATTATTTAATTGGCGCAGTCGTTCAGTGTTGCCAGCCCATTTTCTAAAAAATCAATTGTTCAAATTGCTCCCATTCAATTAGGCCAAATTTGGCATAAACATTATTCGACACAATACAAAAACACTGAGAGGACCTACGTTGCCAATCATCCCCATACCAGTGTTGCCAGGCTATTTTTTATCCTCTTTTTACACAATTGCTTTAATTATTTTAATTATAACAGCACCAAACTTGGGATAAACATTGTTTGACACAATAGGAACATGCTCCCCAGGAACCCTGTTGTCAGTGTTGCCTGCCCATACCAAAAATATATCTCATGAACCATGAGATGTAGAGACATGTATGAGGTATCGTTCGAAAGGTCTTAGCCAGATTAGCTCAGAGCCGCCGAAACAGCCTTGACTGATGCAGTTGTCAGTGTTTCCATCCTATGTTATAGAAATTAATGCTTGCGTGGCTAAAATACTATCAAGCCTTTGTAATTGTTAGTAGGATCGCAGCTCTAAATTGTTTTTCTTATTGCACTCATCTAATGCAAGGATGTTAATTAAAGTGTTTAACTTCGTCTTATTATTATTATTATTTTGCACATTTTAAAAGATTTTTAGAAATTAGCAGCGTTGCTGATTTTTACTTCCGAAATATAACATCTCTACCGTAAGTTTGACGTCTTGCTAAATTTTCTATACTGTTCAGAGACATAGATAAACATCAATAGACGCTGTAAAAAAAGAAACAAGAGTGTAGTTTTATCTCCATTGGACACATCATTCATTGTAAGAATAGAGAACACATCAGTTGATGTTAGAAATGAAAGGGGATGAACGATAACCACATAAACACCTGGTGTTCTGGTGTTTTAAACCGGAGCAGTGGTCAAATACCACACGATGTAAAAGTAGGGAGGAATCTGTCACAATCTAATGGGCCACACAATACACTCCAAATGAAATTTTCCTTCCTGTGCTGCGTGAAGAATGAATGATATAACAATCCATAGGTGGCAGCACTAACCAACGATCAAACCACCTGCTCGTTTTTCTTTTGTACCCCATTAGTTTCAACCCTCTTTTCTGTCTTCCGATGAACAACAAAAACAGGAACATTAAAGATAAATTAACCGAAGTAAATCCCTCATTAGCGTCCTTTTAACGCGATGTGATCGGCAGTTGTTATTTACATTTACAAAGGGAAACAAAATGACTAATGGTGAACTTTTTACCAGTACTGAAAATGTGTTTAGACTGTGTGTCAGAAGTTGTGCATTTTTTAAATAAATATTCAAATGTGGATCTTTTTCGATTAGCTTTTCGTGTGTATAACACAACTTGTTTACAATCATTTTCAGATGTAATGTACAGTATATCAAAGATGCTTGAAATGGTAGTCAAGATTTAACAGGTTTGCTGTAAAAGTTTTCGAGGTTTTATTTCTCGGGACACAAAACTATATTTACCTAAAACCTACATTTTGCTTTAACAATTTCGTCTCAGTAGCAGAATGTCAATGAAAGTATCCTATCGGAATCGATAGCTTAAGAATTTTGAAGACTTAAAGATCCTTCCTCGATCCAACCCCCACATTTTAACATTTTCCAAAATATTCCAGAAACTAAGAACACTATCAAAAATGTAAGCGCACTAGAGCTTACAAATTACTATGAAATACAATGGACAGCGATCTTGAGATCTTGTCCATTGATGAGTGACACATTTTCAAAGATATGATCATGATTTAATTGAAGTCTCAGCACTCATCAATCGGCAAGATTTCGAGATCGCTGTCCATTGTATTTCATAGTAATTTGTACGTTCCAGTGCGCTATGCGCTTACATTTCTTTGCATAATATGGGTTTCTTACATAAAATTATCTATCTCCGAAAGACTATTTCTACATCTGTGGAGGAGGAAAAGGAGTATTATCGGCAATGCAGTACAAATCAACGACAAATTATTTGAACACATCAAATTGTTGTATTCATTGTTAGCTACGTACGTTTTTATTGTTCATCTTTCATTGTTATCTTTGTTAACTAGTCTTAAATGTTGTTTGCTGTATCTAGGTAATATCTCAATAAATAAAATAAATTTTATTTATTGCCTTTAGGCATCTAAGGCTCAAACCAGGATAGGGGAGGGGAAAGAATTGGTTAAGGTGTCGGACAGGGCCTATGTTGAAGGTGCCTGGTGTGACAGGAAAACCCCTAGAAAACCTCGGTCAAAGAGGTCGGCCGCTGCGATCGAACCCACGACCTCCTGAATAGTACGCCAACGCTCTACCACTGAGCTACAGTGACTCAGTAAATAATTTCAAGAAATTTAAGGGATATTCGTACTTGAGGTCAATATAAATGTTAAGAATTAATTCTTTAAAAAGTGTTTCATAAGATATCAGTTCACTGGTATACGTCATTAATTAGCAATATGCTATAACATAACTATAAGAAAACAAGAATAACAATTTTACAGATATTATTAGAAAAAAATAAGAGTGTTAAAAAGCCTAGGCATATATTTCTTCTTTAGGACTAAAAAAAGAAGTTGTGTGAAACGATTTTTGTTGGCTGCTGTGTGCATTGACAGGGTATTTTGTTAAATTTAACTATGCCTTTCAAGATTCTGCAAGTTTGCGTAAAAAGATAATAACACAAGATAAAATCCTGTCATCTCTTGACTTTAAATGGAATTGAAAATGTAGAAATTTACATCAGGTGAGAATTTAAAAAAGTATTAAAATAGCTATAAAATTCTGAACCTGAGATGTCAAAAGAAGACTTATATATATCATCATATTCAGCCGTTTTCTATCCACTGCTGGATGAAGGCCTCCCCCTTTTCTTTCCACATATCTCCTCGGTCTGTTGATATCCTCATCCATGTAGCTCCTGAAAAACGCTTGATTTCATCTACCCATCTTACATTTGGACGGCGTCTCGGTCGTTTCTTTTCTCTAGGAATCCAATATAGTACATTTGTCGTCCACCTTCCATCTGTTCGTCTAGCTATGTGACCGTCCCATCTCCACTTCATCTTCTTCGCAGTCTTGATTACATCATCTACCTTTGTTTGTGCGCGAATCCATTCATTTCTCTTCCTGTCCTTCCTGGTTATTCCTAGCATGAACCTCTCCATTATATATATATATATCAACTGAACTGTATCAATATCTGTTTTGTTTATAAGCAATAAACTGTCTACATGAAAATATTTTCAATAGATTGTGGGATATGCGAATCTCCTGGCACACTAACCCGAGAGCGTCTTGAGAGCCTGATGTGTTTACAGTGATGCTAGGCATGCTGAGAAAGATTGCCGACAGAAACTAGAAATATGATCAAATCAGACATTCTTTCAAGGATTGGGGAGACTCACCTGGGATTCAGGAATCAATTTTGTAACACCTACACGCTTTAAAAACTAACTGTCCATTTTAAATATAATATATTAAGGTACTATTAGCAGAGAGTCCGCCAGAATTTACTGATCGGGTGTGTGTAAAGGCGTAAATGGGGAATGTACGTAGTTTTTCAGGGTTTCTATTGGTTTCTAAAGGCACCCTCATAAGAAGGATCTCCAGAATTAGTGAATATAGATCAACTATTATGTTATGAATCAGTGATACATGTAATCAGTGATTCTGCCAGACCCCTCTCTGTGGAGGTGTCTCACCTTTCCCCCAAATTCTCGAGAGTATCCCTCAACTTAAAAATGTTTACGGTGAAAAAATCAATAGAAACCGTACAAAACTCAACTTACACCCTCCCAATTTTCACTTTATCTCCCCAAACTGAAAATCCTGGCAGAATCCCTGCATCTGATGTACACTCAGATTCATGGAAAATAACCCAGGGGTACATTTTCTAAGCTCGATAAGTAGCACAGTTTGGTAATAACGAACCAAGATTGGATAAAGATTTAAATAAATGTTCTATATTGTCACATTATGCAGCATTATTATACTTTGAACAATTTTTCAGTAGCCATTTTGTATGATTCTTTAGTTTAGGAGAGACTGTTGTACCTGAGTATAGTGTGAAACAGTCTTATGTGTTCTGAATCCTTATGCTATATAGCGACTACTCCGTACAATAAATATGTTGTGTGTCAAGCTACCCAGCTTTCGTTATATTCAGGTGGCTGTGTGTTGAGTTGATTGAAAAAAAAACTGTTTTCAGATGTAATTGTCTTGTAGCGGCGTCACCGTGGCTATTTTACTTCATATGTAATAGTAACCGTATACAACAGAATTAGTTGAGTTCTTGTATGACACAATTTTCCATTCTATATGCAACATTTTCAGTATGCCATCATATTAGAGATTTCATATAGCCTCTGGGGCCATCAAACAGACTCACGTCTTGTAATTTGGGACATGTACCTTGAAGAACTGAAGAAAAATAATGAGCACAGAGCACCAAAAAACATACCCAGAACAAAAACCAACAAATAAACACACACCTAGGCGTTTATTAGAGCTATTGATGATTCCTTTAGTGCTTAAAACTATTTTTATCATGTCTTGAATTCTTTCACAACAGAGAAATCTACATTAATAAAATATTTCCCAGAATACTTATTTGTGAGTTATTTTATTGATTTGACCTATTTTACGTGCGTGTTTCAAAGTACAAGAGGCTGTTTTCGAAGATACACAAGCCTGAAACACTTTCCTGGAAATTCTTGAGGAATAAAAAACACACACACAAAAAAAGAAAGAAAGCAGAAGTCAAACACTGAATTTAAGAGCACAGACATGGAATTGAAAAATGAATGTAACTAAAAACTATAATTTGGAAAACGTAAAGAATTTTCTACAGTACAACAGTTTCCCGTACACTATAAAACTGAAATCGTCTCAAAAGACGTAAGATTTGCTACAAAGTAGGATTTCAAATAGTCCTCTTTAAGGATAATCTAAAGCAACGATCTCCAGCAAAAGATGGCAGCACTACCTCCGTATATGTCTAATGTATTTTCAGTGTTAAACGAAATTTCATTGCTGCTCCTACAAATTCAAGCCTAGAGAGTTCAAACTTTCAGGGAAGAAAGATCATAACCAATATAAGAGCATGACCAATGCCAATTTTTAATTTTCTTTTTTCTTCATTGTTGAAAGAACTTCATTGTTATAGTTTTCGATATTCACAACAACAATGAAGCGATTTTAACAATGAAGAAAAACGAAAAAAAAATCGGCATCGATCATGCTCTTGAATTGGTTATGAACTTTCTTCCCTGAAAGTTTGAACTCTCTAGGCTTGAATTTATAGGAGCAACAAGGAAATTTGGTGCAACGATAAGAATACATTAGACATATACGTTGAAAGTGCTGCCATCTTTTGTTGGAGATCGTTGCTTTAGAGTATCCTTATCACAAAATTTTCATTTGTATTATTTCAACGGAACGGTTCAGGAAAAAAAAAACGGCACATACAGTAGTAATGCACGCCTAGTTCTTCTATGAACGTGCAGTACGAAAGACAATTTAAAAGGTCGGCCAGGAGGACAAATACATTTCTGCTTTAGGCAACTTCCCGTTTTATACAACTTCCCGTTTTATACAACTTCCTGTTTTATACAACTTAAAAGTTTAGTACAAAAATTTTATTTTAAGTAGTATTTTTAGATGGAGGAGTAGTAAGTTTCTCGTGTTACAAAAACTCACAGAAGTTAAAAGGACATGATAAAGAAAACTATATACTTCTACAAAAAAAAAAAAAAAAAAAAAAGGCAAGGAAGAAACTCAACGTGTAGTGACGCCACAGTGGCTGGACGTTTGTTTCCGGTTGAGAAGACGTTGATATCATCTGATGTTGATAAAAAATAAAAAAGCAAAGAGTAGCCCATCTTGTAAAGAAATCTAGGTAATATGAGGACCACACTCCATGATCTGATACGTTTGGAAGGGAACTGACACAAGAAGAGAGAGAGAGAGAGAAACAACACCATGAGATGCGTGGGAAAACATCTCGGAACGCGAGAAAGAAATTTTGGAAAGAAAATGATTGTTATGCGTGGAACTCACTGCTTATTTACCACTTATTATTAGCTAAAAAAGAATAATGATTTTAAAGCGTGTTCACACATATCTTTTTTACTTTGCTGAAAACAAGCCGTTTCGGGCTTAATTATTAATTTGAAATGCTTTAAACATCGTTTGACTAATAATAATAATACAGCGTATCAAGTACTAAATCCCCACTTAAAAATTATCAAGTTAATACAGATAAATAAACTTAGATTCTATGGCCCGGACGGGTACCTAGAATTTAAGTCCGTTATAAATGTAAGGGATGACATCTCTTGGCGAGTAGTAGCCCAAAGAAAGAAGAGCATGTAAAGGTGGTAATCGGGGACTTATTTAAGATAATAGCTTTGGTATTCGCAGGGTCAAACAGAATCCACAATCGAAGTGGGCTGCAATTTGGTGCCTCCCCGTGCTGATACGATTTCCAGGACCTTAGATTCCATGCTGAAAGTAAGAAATTAGTTTTCTGTATTATAATAACGAAAGTATGTTTTATTATATCTATAATAATTAGTAAATTACGATAGTCACTATCAATAGTAAGTCTTGAATTAATTATTATTATTATTATTATTCAAGTCACTAGTGGATTGAGGGAAGATGCCTTCCTTTTTGGTCTAGGAGCCATTCTGCAATTAAAAGAAACAGAATAGCATAATTTTGTACAAATATATTTTGATCTTTCATGCTCATACTGACGGAAGTATATCAAGCTAAATCTATACACAACGGATATATAAGCCTTTAAACTGACATATCAAAATAGTTTACCCAATACGTCAGTGTAAAGATGCCCAATTATTTGGGGGAAGGTGTCTAATACATTATTAAGATAATGCTCTGTATGACAACAATAGTGCAATTAAAATGTGAAACCTTCATGTCTACATTGTCTATAATACGACTAAACTACATGAACAAGTGTGGATATATTTCTACCACTTCATAAAATATTTGTTACAATGCTCACTTTCACAACATTTGATTGAAATCACAGATCCTGTCCTAACATTTTCGTTGAGTCGAGAAAATTATTAAGCTAAAAAAATATATTACTTGCTTTTGTTTAGTTCATAATGGTTCGTGCTGTACTCAGATCTTGCAACGTTAATTTAACTCATTTTCCGACGTCATACAATGATGAAAATTTGCACAGCGAAGTAAGCTGGGTGACAATACAATATTCCATTGATATTTTCGCATATGTCTATATATTTATATCTGTTAAAAGCAGATTTTAATACATATATTTTTAAATATCAACTTCTTTATCCTAAAATAACTACTAGCCTGCAAAGGTGTTGCGTTTGAATGGTTGCAGAACACTTTAGGATTTGGATCACAAAACATTAGCTAGAGATAAAGTATCCGAACACCGAAATAACTTGAAAAAATAATAATAAACTTTTTAAATACATACTTTTCTTAACTAATTCATACTAAAAAGTAAACAAATAATTTTGTTTATGCATGACTAAAAACAAAAGCATGAAGCGGGGCAAAATGAAGGATTTATAAAGTGACTGTATATGAGAGAGCACCTCATGGTTTTGTTTTTAGTCATGCATAAACATTTTTTTTTTACTTTTTACTACGAATTGATTAAGAATAGTATGTCTTTTATTTATTTTTACATTAAAGAAACTTTCTTCGTCTTCACGTGACAGATTACGCAATATTTAGTATAGCCTTTTATAAAACATACTGGCTAGTTCCTTCAGATCATAAAAGTTTCCCATCTGGGATCATTGTTATGGAATTATATTACTGTAGGCATCCTTGTGGAAGGTATCCTGTGAAACTTTACCTGGTTGGATTACTGCTTCACAAAACTGCTCATTTTTTACTGTCGCCAATGTGATGTTGCATGCATCCTCTGCTACATCCCTCCTCACAATCCAATATCATACTGATATTCCGCTTTTGTACCCTACTTAATATATTTTTGGAATTCCTTAATGTCCAGATGAATTATCCAGGTAGTGGATTTATAATTTGAAATTATTCTATGTAAAATATCTTTAAGATATCTTTTTATATGCAAATATTTATATGATCTAAATAAGCGCATGGGAATACGGGAAACATAAATTATCTACTAAATATTTAAAGTAAATTTCATTCTTAAGTAGATTTTCCAGAAAATGTTTGTCCCTTTAAATTTTCCGACACTTGCCTTCTTTGAGGCGCTAGTCTCTTTACAAAAATGAAATTTAAAAAGAGATCATGAATGCGCTAAAAGATGTATGCAAGAAACATTTAACTCCCCATTCGGCAAGTCATCGCAGTTCGCCACTTCTTGTATACAATGCTTATGCTTGTTGGGCATAAAACAGATCATTTCACACAAGCTATGTAAAAAAAAAATGTAAAAAGTATCTTTTACTACGCTATACACAGCTGGAAACTAGTAAAATTAATATTCTGAAAGTCTCTATTTGAAACTTGTTATGTTACTTTTAGATGGTAGGCTTCAATTCAGGGAAAAGCTCTGATGTAAGGAGGAGAGAAATGTTTTTTTTTTAAATTTATTTATTTAAAAGAATATTCAGTAACGGTGTACATATAAGATGAGTGTTTTGAAGTGTTTTTAATCTTTAATAAATCTCTGCTGGCTCGGTGAGGTCAAAATGAAGAGATCTTGAAGTTTCTCTTCTCTTTTTGGTCCTTTTATCTTCCTTTCAAATGGCGACTTCCAGTAGCTAAATCCTCGTCCTGATGGCGTCAACATGATTTCTTCAATCTGCCGACTTGGCGCCGAAAAGAAGTTTCTTCAGTTCCTTTACTGAAAGTATACTGAATGTGCAAAATGTTGTCTACACATAAAACACATACGTAAAAGAAGAAGAAGAAGAAAGCAGTCTTTTTTTCGTACTGTGCAAGTCTATAACATGTTCGGCGCCTTCGTTGGACACTTCCTGCTTATCTTCTTATAATATTCTCAACGATGCATTCGTTGAATACCAACCAAAATAACCTTTGCATAATGTAAGCTTTAAAGTTATCATGAAACTATTCTTTTCTCTTTCGTTTTTTCCTTGTCTCAGAGAGCCAGGAAGAAGGAAAGATTCGTCATGAAAATTTCACAGACCTACTGTGCTATAGTGGCTTTGCAAACTTCATTTTGAAAGACTTCACTGGAGTCATAGAAGGACTTTTAACTAAATTTGGTAATAATAATTAGCTCTGATTTATCATATTGGATAGCTCGATTGCACTAGAACTCGTGTTAGTATTAGAAGCTAGACGTAAGAGAGAATAGGTAACCTCATTTGTCCACTTGCAATCTAATTCAGAGGGAGCCATATTTTTTAGTTCTAGCTCAGTTTTTTACGTTTCTTGCCGCTGTCTGGCCTGGTTGGAGTTTATAGTTTAAGATAGTATTGTGATTTATCAATTTCGTTTACTGATGAAGGCGTAAAAGCACAGGTGATGATAATGTTGCATGCATAAGGATGATATGAGAGGATAAAAGAAATTAGGTCTAATGTATAAAATGCAATTCGTGGTGTCATGGTGATTGTTCTGGAACAAAGATAAAAGACTGATGTATCTATTTGCGAATTTTGTGAGTAGTTGGTTGTCAAAAACAAACATTATTTCATTCCCCTTTTCAGGTATAAAACGAATTCACACTTGTATTCCATACTGAGAATATGCCGTGATCCAAAGAAGCCTTAATCCTTTCCAGTCCTTTGTCTGGATTATACCGCTAACACTCGTGCTATCATATTTAATGTATTTTCATCACGAATAATATACATTTTAAATATGTAGCACAAAAATGTTATTCTAACAGGTTTACTATGAAAAATATACCCTTAACAATAGCTGAAAATGTTTCGCAAATTAAATTGGACCAGACTAAGAAGACTCAGATGAAAAGAAGTGTAGTTGTACTTAATTTCTGAGATTTTTTAAATATTTGCTCCTCGTATTTTCAAAAAAACACGAAATGATATTCCACATATGACTTACTTATCGTATTTCGTGAAATAATATCAAATGAATATTAGTTAAGTGGACCTCTTCTGTAATTCAATACAAAATATATTTCCAGACAAACCCTGGGAAATATAAAATACAGGCTTCCGGTCCATGTTTCGCACGTAATCAGTGTTAATGTCTTTATACATACCATCATCATCCCCCTACGTTGCATTTACTAAGATTTATGGTAATTCATTGTTGGGCAGTAAAAAGAACTTTGTTATTGCGTGTTTAATAGCGGAACGTTTGTTTACGCTCTTCTACAGCAGGTGGCTCTAGAAACAGCACATGCAATAAATCACTGAAAAAAAGGGGAGATTCCAGGAAGCTGTTAGAAAGTGTATTCTCTACAGGGATGCATTTAGGGGTTCTGAAAAAAGAGAGAGATGGAGCAGAGGGGAGGATAGCTTTGATTAGCACATCTGTATTAAATGGAGAGCTTGTGTTAGTTCATCCAATAAGGTATTGTTTAAGCAATGTGGTTCAGGAAGTAACAGAACGGATATTTTTTTGGTTCTCACAGCTAGAAAGTTCCCAGGAAAGATAAATGGGTACTATGTCATGGTTAGTTTCATTTCGTTAATAAACTATTCATATATGGGATTTAAAGAATTTCTACAGCATCTCATGAAACAAATTTCAGATTCTGAAGGAATGATATGTCGACTCCAAAAACCAAGAGTTACAAGTAACGTTGACGACAAAAAAAAATGAGGCAATATTTTATACATAACGCGAGATATAGTATATGAGACACAAAATGGTCATATTTATGGACAGATTAATATCCTAAGTTTTTTTTTTGTACAATATATGAAAGTTTTGTGTCATGTATATTCAGGGCTGTAGTCGAGGGTATACGGAGGTATACGCCGTACACTCTCTGATTAACCTTACACATTGCCGTATACGTACCTTCTGTAAAGGTGCGCATATTATCAACTTTCGTTTCGTTTATTTATTTAATTTATCAATGACTCTGGTGAAATTATTACAATCAAACATTTTGGGTTCCATGTGACCGAAAACAAAATGTTGACAACAGGAAGATGGTGCAAATGCATGATGCTCGTCAGCATTATGGCTTTATCTTCACTAATATAATAATTTTGAACAAATGTGTGCGCTTAATTTGAGCAGAACATTTGTTAGCTCGGTTGGTCTCTTTGTGCAGGTCTTAAGTAATATGAGGTTTGAACTATGTTTTCAAACGCAATGTAGCATCTTAACTTAATATTACTTGAGATTTCGATGTATGGAATAAGTCCTATCATAGGGTTTACTATATAGATTTGTACTGTCTAAGCAAGTCTTATTTAAAATTCTACCTGATTGTTAACTGATATAGATGCTCGTAATTGCGCAAAAATCTCAACAATCTTCTTGTTCCTCCTTCCCTCAATGCAACAAATTATGAATTTAATTTCATTGTTATTATCTCGCTGGAATAATCAAAGCATTTTGCGTTTTCTTTTTATTTATCTAGAAATTAAATTATTTCATCCCTATATTTGATGGAAACATCAATCAAAAGTTAATATGGTCTCCGCTTTATAAACTTAGCGTCAGGGACGTACGTAGAGGGGGTCCTGGGATCGGACTCCTCGCCCCGAAATTCAGATTTTTTAAATATATATATTCTTAGTTATTGGAAACTATGAAAAATTTCATTGTTGACTTTTTGTAAACTTTTTGTAAATTCTAGGATTATCTTAAACAAAAAATGGTCTATAAAAATAGTAGTTGATAAAGCAAACACTATTTCATTCAAAGAACCTTTGAATACTGCAGAACAGAGCAAAAGAGAAGAATCTGTACATAATAAAATGTCCGAATATGTGAAAGGAAAAGTTAATACACGAAAAACTATGTGCTGCATTTCATTACACAATGAATTAACATAAACTTTTTCTTAATTTCAGTGTACGAAGTTTTGTGTTTCAAAGAAATTGGCGTCTGCTGGATTGAGGATCCTACACTTTATAAACATCACGAATCGCTACTGCTATAAAGTGACCAAATGCAGCACTGTATTTGAAGAATTCGCTGGTACCTGTTAAAACTGTATTACTTGCGTCAGGACGCTTCAAAGTTCACAATTTTGAATCATGGGTTCCGTACTGTCATGGTGGTAATAATGTAGGGTTTGCTAGATAGCCAAGAGGGACATTTTGTGTTAGGTTAGACAAGGTTCAAAATAAAGTTACACTATTGATTAAAATTTTGGGTTAAATATAAAACCTTAATTTTAAACACAATTTATTTTTATTTTCGTTAATTTTAGCCACTGTCCTTGCTTGATTGAGTGCTCCATATTTGAACATAGAAAACGTGGTCAGGTTACATCCTGGTACTCGTAAGAATCAACTCCATGTTGTATATCGCGATCTACAAAAAGTCTTTCTGCTGAACCGGGTGCTTTCAGGAGATTCCGTGCGTAAGTTTGTCTATTCGTTGATGACTAAATCATTGCGACTTGACAGTATAGAACAAAAGGCTGTTTCTCAGTGCAAACAAAAAGGTGGCTGAATCTGCGAGATAGGGGGATGTGGAAAAGTGGTCTCATCACCCAAGTGTTACCACATTTGCTCAAAACAGTGGATTAAGCAGCTAACCAATGCTCAACCCATCACGTTTCCTGTTTACTTAGTTTCTCAGTAACACATCCGGAGCAGGTGGTCCATATATTTTAACCATGGTACAATACAATAGCGGGGCAGTAGAGAGGTTTTGCACATCGTAATGTGTTTTTGAATGGTGTTTCTACACACACACACATGTATCTTTTCACCGTGAATTGAGTGGTAATTCTGTCACAACTAATCAGCTGCTAAATGTTGATTACACCACAGTTTATTGTATGTGTACGTAACGGAAACAATTATGTGTTGTAACTATTAAAAGGGTCGAATTTACAGAATTTAGTTCCACATAAATTTACCCAATTCTGTTTGTAAAATGTGTGAATTTACATTCTCTGAAATCTATGTAAGAGAAAATATGGCTTCAAAATCCAACATTACTACGTGCGGTGTTTCTTCCAACGCGTTTGTCTTTTAGATGCATCGAATCAGGGATTCCGCCAGGATTTTCAGTTTGGGGGCTTTAAAGTCTGGAGTTTTGGACGGTTTCTATCGGTTTTTGACAGTAAAATAAAAATTAAGTTGGGGTGCTGTCGAGAATTTAGGGCTGACACCCTCCACACAGGGAAGGGATCTGGTGGAATCACTGCTTCGAACTGGCCCCGAGACAAGAAGTAATAAATGTTTAATGGTCCACGACTCCTAAGAATATAAAAAGTGGAAAGTTTTAAAGTTACTGTGGTTGTATGTAGAGCTTAGATTTTCTCATTTTTGCTTTTAAAAAAAAGTACTTAGGGAAGGCAGAATATTAGTGTTTTTTTATTTATTTATTTATGATTTCGCTTTATGATTCGTCAGATGGTTAGGAGATACTGCTCTTCCTTTACCCTACTGTGTTTTTAATTCATTACTCAATTTTAATCTCAGATATTTAACCTGTTATGTTTCAAGTTGATCCAATGTAAATTCTTACATGCAGGAACAAAGTAATTTAATTCTTCAAAAAGTGGTGTTTGTTCTGTTACGTGTATATAGGATATAGATACGATGTTCACAATTAGTGCCTTAAATTTTGTTTATCAACGATTTCATTATGTGCAATAATATTTTCTATAAGATGGAACTATTTTATTAGAACCTCTGTAACGTTACGTTCGACTTCCTCATTAGTGGAAAATATCCTAACCACATGAAGTCACCTCTTTCACAATTTTCCAACCAGATATCACACGGAACAACAAAGATGAACGAACCCCTGTAATGTTCTTTTTCCGTATTGGGCCCTGAGGAAACTATGATGATCGTTATTAGATACAGGTCCTTTGAGACAAGTTTATCCTTCTAAATCTTGCGTTTTGCTTCTAGGCTTCAGCATCAAGTACTGGAAAACCTTATCCAACCGCTCGTTCTGTTCGTCGATCGACAAGTTTCAGTTCAGGAACTACTAGGGCTGTCCTGTAGGTGGTTGAGGTGTCGTTGGATAGGTCTAGTTGAGGTGAGTCAAATCCGTATCGATCATACATATTACAGGGGCGGTCCCTGAGATGGGTGGCAGTTTATAGCTTAGGAACTACAAGGACTAGGAAGGTGGTTGAGGGGTCGTTGGAAAGGTCTCGCTACAATTTTTCCAACGGAACATTGATCATTCAAACAGGATGCTCGTTGTTGAGGCCTGGTGGTAGCACATTTGAACAGTCCCCCGACTGAACGGGTCCAAACTCCTTTAAATTTAAACAGATTTGCAGCCAGCAACTATACATCTTATTGTAACAATAGATCTACAACAGTTATAGGCCTATATGTACTGGGAATATTCTGCTAGTCAATGACGCATGTTTGCATACGATGTCGAAAGTCTTCTCATCTCGAAAAAGTATATTCTGCAAGATTTCTCTGGGTTGTTGTGTACACCACGAAACTAATTCTTATTTTCATTCCTAATCACTTGCTCGCCTCCAATGAAAAAAATCCTGTCTTACTATAGTGTTGGCTTCGCATTCAGAAGGTCCTGAGTTCCATACTAGTGGCTGGTTATGTTAATTGAGGATTTTCCTTAGTCTCACCAGGCATATATACCGGTATAACGCTTGGTCGATTTCATCTCGCATCCTTTCGCCTACCCTATCCCCGCCTGTCATAGATGGCTACAAGCCGCAAACAAGTTCAATTCCTGTCTTACTAAGACTCTTCACAGCAAGAAATAACAAAATTAAAAGAAGTAAACTTATATAACATATGATGAGCAAGAATAATATTTTGGAAAGTCGTCTCAATAAAACGTAAGAATAGATTTCAAACAAAGTAATCCACAATTTCTAATATGTTTGTTTTCAATGAAAAATTCGAAGCCCTGGGCTATGATGTCCTATTTTACGTTCCTTCAATTTATTTCGGTTAGAAGAAATCGTTTCATAATTCATTTAATAAATGTGTTGATTAGCGGGATCGTTTTACACAGTTTCAATATAATTGTCCTGCCGACTAGGTAACAGTGTAGTCTAAGGCGTTAGTCCAACGACTCGAAGGTCGTGAGTTCGAATCCCGCCAAGTGCATGGGTGTTTGCTGATTTTAACTAGCTGTAGATAGGTCGAATCGTGACGGGCCGAAATCAAAAGGTACTTGAGTGACCCTTATAAAATAAAGTTGACTAAAGTTTTTATCAATACTGCTCTCTCTCTCTCTCCTTTTTTTTTTTTTCGTATTCCCTTGTACAAACTTTGTACGATACATAAAACCCATTTTGTACATTTATATGCACAAAACTAATACGATTTCAATAAAGATGTGTAAATAAAGTGTACGTGAAGTGTCAGAATGTTTGTGAAACCGTAAACATGATAACTTAAGGCTAACAGAACTTTTAGAGATCTTTTCCAGCAACTACAAGAAATCGTTAATGTTGTCAAATAATACTTCTCAAATTCACTTCTGAAGGATTCAGAAAATTAAACATTGGTTAAAAAAGTTTGCAGCTAGATACAAGCCTCGCATCCTTACAGCAGGTAAATACAGAATTGTCATCCATCGAAAATAAAACACATAGGAAAAGGCCGTGTTGATGTTACTGGAGAAAACCCAAGTTTACCCAAGGAAATATGTCAGAATACTGTATTTTCTGTGACTACGTATTCTCTGTGAGACTACTTCTTGAGTTTATGTTCCCACGAAAAGGAAATATCGCAATAGGCAGGGCAGAGGCGGACCTCAAGATTGCAACTCTCCCTGATAATGCCGAATGCGAAAGAACTGCAACAAGGAACAGTCGCATTTATAGCACTGGGGCTAGTAACTGAATCAGTTCTTCTTACGAATACCGTGTGAACAAAATTCTACAGTGTAGTACGTAAAAACGGACATAACAAAATTATTTGTCCTTCGCGACCTGGACTTTGTGTAAAAAGAACTCCGCCGTAAAAAAAACAACAAAAAAAAAACATAGGGGTAGAAGTGACACATGGACGAATAAAAAAAAATCGAGGTAATATTTTATCTATTACCCCAAAATATATGTGACTAAACTGTGATATTTTGTACACGGACATATTAAGGTCGTCCAAGGTTTATTTGTATAAAAAATGACAATTTTTGTGTGTCACATATTACGAGTTTTATATAAAAGATTACCTTTTAATTTCTTTAATCGTCTATGTTACTTATAGCTATCCCTTGCCTTCTGCAATCGACATTAAATTCGAAACAGTCACGAATTTTAAATTTAAATTTCACGTATCACATGGCCTTTAGGCAACTATGACTCAGATCGGGGAAGCAGATGCTAGTTTCTAAGGTACCATTCCTGTAATACCCTGATGTGACTAAGGAAAATCCCTGGAGAAAATTCAGTGAGGATGGAAAACACGAGTTAAATCATTCTGTGTCCATTTGCTATTCAAATATATCATATAAGGTAAGCAATATGAGGAAGAAAGGTGAGCTGCAATGACCATTATAGGCCTAATATTACAGATTGTTAGAGGCAGGTGGTTCCCGCATGCGAGTCTGAAGGGGAGATAACTCCAATGCTAATGTGGGGACAGTGGGGAAGGGTTCAAGTAATCAGCACATATTACTCATACGCAAGTTTTTACGCAAAGTATAGCAAACGAAAAAAAAAAAAGGAAAAGTCGCAGGAAGTAAGTTGTTTTCAAACGATTTACAAAAGCACACATGTTACTTACATTTTATGTACAAAAGGGTTGTGATTTTTGCAGATCAAACAGTCTATAATTATCTGCTTGGACGATTATTTCCCCACAATGTCATTGAAAGTAGTAACAAAAAGGGGGGGGGGGGATAATTCAAGACACAAAAGACAAAAATTACCTTTTTTCTCTTTAAAGTAACTTTCATTTATATGAAACAGATACGTGATTTTTACCCCCCCCCCTTTTTTTTCTATTGACAAATGAATGACAATGAAAAAAGTTAACTTAACAGCTGTAAAAATGGAAGAATGCTTTTAAATCTGAGGTTCCCTGAACAGCAACATTTATACTTGTATATGATCGACCATAATTTGTGACACGAGCTTCCTGTTACGACAGTTGTCTGTCGTTTATCATATCTGATGTGCAACGAGTGCATGCAATAATATAGTAGTTATTAACATAAAATTTTCGACATATTTGTCATTTTTGTTTTAATTTCAATTTCTAGGTTTAATATATTGGTTAATTATGAAAGTACCCTGTTGTAAAGTTTAATCTTTCAGCAATTTACTGTTTACAGAGTGTGTCTTACAATTATTCATTTTTTTTTTTTTTTTTTTTTTGCCTTTATTACTGTATAATTCCAAATTTTATTGATGTTGAATTACTTTTGAATTTCCACGTTTATCAAAAAGATTTACGTGAGAAATTCTTCGTTAAAATTTGTGTTCCGTATCTTATCAATTATTTTACGACTACTTTTGTGACGCTAGATGGCTAATAGAGTTTTAATACGTGAAAGTAAAACTTTTGACTTAAATATGATATTATTCAACTAATATTCTTTCAATAAGATGTAATATAGATGTCTCTAGTATTTCTTAATCTTTTCCGGCTAAAGTGATCCGAGAATAATTGTGTTTTCAATGTACAAGTGTAAAAAGTTGCTATAATTGATTTCCTTACTGGTATACGAAACATCTAGTGAAAATAACTTGTTTCAACAACAACAACAAATACGTGGACATTCTCATGGTATCCTATTTTAAGACCTAATGCACAGAGGCGCCCACGCCATATAGGCAGGTCATGCAATTGCATGAC
>JAGDQP010005858.1:22424-32445 GCA_022664845.1 Lepisma saccharinum | reverse complement strand
TCAAATTCAAACTTATTTATTAACGCCTCAAATTCAAACTACTTATTTTAAAATGGCGGTGTCAAGTTTATTCATGTTAAAATATATTTTTTCTTAGCTGTATATTCAGCAACATTACTTGGTCTCTTGGAAATCTGAGATACCTCAAAGCTAACTAGGTAACTTTGTCTACTCTGTGAACCAGCTTTCAAAATTTCCCCGGACGGAAGGAATAGTGTGTCGAGTTTCCAAATGCACTACACATATGTAGAACGAGCAATTAACGCAGAAAACACGAAATATGGAGGAAGAAATAATCTGACGGATGGAATGAAAACCGAGAGAATCGAACATGCCTTAACTAATTTGCTTTCGCTCGGTATTAATTCGTGTCTGTGCGTGACATTCGTGTGGCTATATATCACAGTCAGTACGAAGTTGTTTTACCATATCAATATGCATCTGCAATTACAAAAGTAATGGATTCCGATGAATTCGCTTTCCTTTCAAACTGCATTTAGCAAGCTCCTAAAATGAAACAGCTAATCTAACTTAACTTTACCTAACCAGAAATATACAATAACTTCCTACAAGTATTAAAAGACAAATAGTATCAATTGAGTTATTAGTGCTAATAGATTTAACCTCTGCATTTTATTAATAATCAGCATTCCGAGCCGTAAAAAGCACGCCACCTCTTTGTCAACTAGTCTGTGAATTACGAGTTGTTGTTTTTTATTCCAGTCACAGACTACCGGTATTTTGTTTTTGTAAATATTGCCTAGTGTATTAGGTTACAATTTTTCTATACAGTACTTCATTATTTATATAGTTCTCGTTCCTTTCAAATATTTTGCGCTTCTCAGTAAAGTTCCGATTTAAAGTAAATAAGTTTCATTAATTAATAATTATTATAATATTATTATTATCCGTTATAGGCCTACTTCTACTTTATTTTTAGGGCCTTCGTATGCCTATTTTTAGCACACCCGTATGAACGTTAGTGAATAAGGGAAGATGTGGGGGTCTGCCTGTCTGTCCCCACTAGATCTCAACAACTACGATTTCGACAGAGTTGATCCAGACACCGTTAGATTCGTCATGATCTCAAACGGTAGGGAAACTTATGACTTCGACTCTAAAACTGACAGGTCTTTTCCATTTATTTAGTGTTCTCAATTTTTCCTATGTATTTTCATATGCTATGTTTGTCCCCCTTCCCCTCTAGATCCCATTAACGACAAGTTACAGAGAGATGAACGATACACCGTTGGATTCGCCATGGTCTGAAATGGTGGGGGAAATTATCAGTTTGACTCTAAAACTGAGATGCCCTTTTGAATCGCTTAGTATTCTCCATTTGTGCCCGTCCTAGATCTCAGTAGCTACAAGTCCGACAAAGATTATCCATACACCGTTGGATTCATAATAATCTCAAACCATGAAATAGCAACAGTCATTTAATAAGTTACAAAGTATTTTTCTTAACTTTTGAACATTTTCGATATATTTTAGACTATTTAGAAGTTTGTTATAAAATCTGGTACAATTTCGATACAGACATCGACCAAAATATGCATAATTTTATTGTAGCATATAGACATTGTTCGCCTGTCTTGTACTATGGCAATATACATTGTTTAACAATTGAATTGAATTTTGTTTAATTGTTTTGACATCTAAGGCTCAGGCCGGAATAGGGGAGGGGAAGGATTTGGGAAGGTGTCAGCCAGGGTGTATGTTGAAGGTGCCATCAAACTCACGACCTCCTGAATGCTACGCCAACGCTCGATCACTGAGCTACTGCGGTTCGGTACATTGTTTAAGAATGTAAACATGTGGTTACTATGGACGATATATACATAATTAATTTTAAAATGTAGAAACAAGAGAGCGTTAGACTGCTAAGTAGCTTCAATGACTGTTTACAAGGTGCTCTTTATGGTAGTTTGTACATAAACCTTTCCTACTTTCTTGAGGTGTGGGTGGGGTGGGATGGGGGAGACAAAAGATAGTCGCGATATCGTTTGCACTTTCCCAAAGGATTACACCATAGCTATTCATTGAATGAAGATTCTAATTTCGATTATCATTATATCAAAATTTATCGAACTTAAAACATCTTACTGCTTAAGTTATTTAAACTACATATGTGCTCTTTCCATGGCAGGTCATAAATTCATCATTAATATACACGACTAATAATGGAGTTGACATTGAAAATGGTTTAAATTTTGGATTCAAAGTGGATATTAAAGAAGAAGAAATTGTGCCGGGAAGTGAAATTTAAGTACTGCGAGTGAGTGAGTCCCTTTTCTACTCGAAAAATACTTTACAAATATATCCGATGTGTACACTGTAAGTATAGCATTAACATACATCGTAACTGTAATGTCCAGTTGGTAGAGCGTTTGCCTTCACTTTCGGGAGAACCTGGCTCCTATCCCAGCGTTCAACTATCCTGACTGAGGTTTTACCATTGACTTCTGAGTCACATAAGGCAAATTCCGGGATGGTACCTGCAAACTAGACCCTGTCCAACCTCCTTCCAACAATCTCTTCCCATCCTATCCCATCCTGAGCCTCAGAAGCAGTAGGAGTAAAATAAGGTTTAGTGTGAAACAAATTACAACAGAAGCGATTGGAACGGTTTTTAGATACACTGCAAAAAATAGCTGTGTTAATTCAAAACAATGCGGTGTCCCAGCGTGACTACCACTTTTGTCTGTTAAATCAACACAAAATACGGTGTTGTTTTCGGTACAGTGAGGGGAAAAATTTACGGCTGCAGTGAGATTTGAACATGGGTTGTTCAGTTAGAAGTCGAGCGTCTTATCGACTTAGTTAAATCGTCAGACATGAAAGGCACTAGATGCAAACTATATTTAATGAACAACATTCGAATTCAAAGACTACACTATAGATTTAAACAGTGTAGGGGATCTAATATATGTAGCTGAACCACCAAAATAAACTAAGTTACTTGCACGATTTATCCCATGGTTTAATCACTTCCTATTTGTCAATTGTAAACCAGAATTCCCATTCATTGAGAATATTCAATTTCTATGAAAGCAAGCAAGATGGCGACAGTCAAACACTTGAGCAGCATTACTGCTTTCTTATCGTAACAACATGTCAAATGCTGCGCTTCGTTTCTTAGAAATGGAACATATTCTCAATAAATGGGGATTGTGATCCCTAATTGACCAATGGAAAAGTGATTAAATCATGGCATAAGTCGTAAGAGTATCTTTGTTTGTGTTTGGGGCTCAGCAACATTTTTTTTATCCTCTAGATTGTTTCAATCCAGTGCTTTTTCCACCTGATGATTTAGCGAAGTCGTTAAGACGCTCTATTTCTAACTGAGCAACCCATGTTCAAATCTAGCTGCAGCCGTAACTTTTTCTCTCCCAGTACGGAAATCAACACAGTGTGCTGTGTTGATTTAACACACAAAAGTGGTAGTCACGCTGGGACACCGCATTGTGTTGAATTAACACAGCTATTTTTTACAGTGTAGGTTCAACGTGCTGAATAACATATTGAAAATCGGACAAAATCTGCTGAGCATCGGAACAATCTGAAATTGAGCGACCCAATGAACAGCTACTGCTAGGATGCAGAATTAAATGTCCCGATTCTCCCCTGAAAACATTGCTTCCTTAATGAATAATTCGGACAGATTTAAAACGTAAAGGTTTTTCGGGTAAACAAACAGGTAATTTCTAGTAACTACCGCAAGCTTTCGAGAGCTGACGTCACTCTTATCTCCAGGGAACTCCAGGAAAGTTTAAGTTTTATTTAAGGTTGATTTAAAATGTTTATTTATTTTAAACTTACATTCTGAAGGATATTTTTGGTCATAAGTATTGCTGAGCTTATTTAATTCCTCATAAGTATAATCGTTGTCAGCTCTCGTGGACTAGCGGTTAGCGTGGCGCGCTGCGACGCCAGGGGTTCTGGGTTCGAATCCTGGATAAGGCATAGATATTTGTGTGTGTCTATTCATTCCTATCATCTTCATTCATCCATTCCCACCGTCGCAAATCATCCGGTCGCGTAATAAAGCTACGTTAAGTAACGAAATTCATCATCATCATCAAGTATAATCGGCGTGATATATTCAATCATGGATTGGCAATACCAGAAACACAAAAAAAAATATTATTTGAAAAATGAAAGTGTTTGTATAGATTTATATGTCGTCTTCTTCATTATTATATTTATAAGGCTCGTCATTTAGGGGGGGGGCAGGGAGAGGCAGTTGCCCCCCCCCCACTGCAATCTTACTTCATTTTTTTTATTTTAAATTTCACACCAGAAGTAAAAGAACGTTACGTGTGGCACGCAATGCGAATAAACAGATTCGATTTACGCATATACCAGTGACTCGTAAAATGCAGTTTTATTCCTAACAATTGTATTTGCATAGGAAAATACTGTCACTATTCTTTTCCGAGTTTGAAATCTGTAATCTTGCAATTATATATAATACCTAGGTGTATTTTAGATATATTATTGTATACTTCTCTTCAACATTGAATTGAAAAATAACATGACAAATCTATTTAACACTCTGTGAATTTTTGCTTTAGTCTGTAGCTCAGGATGTGTATATAGATTCAAAATACCCAAAAATAAACATTTTTATATTAAATATAACTCTTAAATTGGTAAGATATTCTTTACCTTTTGAAAGTAGAAAGCTTGGACAGCTACTTGGGCATTCTGTCACTGACACTTTACTGGACCATACTTAAGCCGCTCAATTTCAGGTTGTTCCCATGCTCAGATTCTGTTCGATTTTAAATATGTTATACAGCACACTGGACTTATCACAAACCGGTTGAAATCACTTCTCTTGTAATTTGATTTAGCTTCAACCCCTTAGCTTTCTATATTACCCCTACTACTATATTCAGCACAATAGCCAATAACAGATATACCTTTTGCCGTATTTTTACTAATTATTACAGTACATTCATGACCCATGGCTTAATGGAAAGCTAAAAACAAAGCAAACGTTTTATCTCATCAAAGTAATTGTTGAAACTACCACTAGAAATGAGATAAGTGCACATAAATGTCACAAACGCACTATTTTCGTAGAATTTTTGAATATAGATGGAGGTGTAACTTTGGTTGTTTATAAGATAGATGAAAGATTTACATCTCGTTTGAAAGCAAATTTTATTGTTAAACACTTTTGTAATAAGTGTCATTACGCTACGTGCAACGTAGAGAAGGACAGGGCTGAAAATGTAATATAAATGCTACGTACGGCAGCCATGTTGAAATGGCCGCCATTTTGAAGGTGTTCCCGTGCTCAGATTATGTCCGATTTTGAATATGTTATTCAGCGCGTTGAACCTATCTAAAAACCTTTTCAATCGCTTCTGTTCCAATTTGTTTCAGGTTCGAACCTTCTTTCTCGTATATTACCCCTACTAAAAGGCCATTAATAAAATTCAAATTCAATTCGTAATGTTTCATATTATTTTTAATTGTTATTCAATATTAAAACAATTTAGAAATCTACGTATATCAATGCGTCTGTACCTCAATGCTTGTGTTTGTACATCTCTTAACCTGATAGTGATAATGTGTTGCTGGTGGAGGTAGATTCTACACAGGAGCAATAGGGGAAGATAAGCAAAGGCGGAAGCGTGCAGAAAAAGAGGAAGAGAAAGAAAGAAAAAGGGTCTCTTAAAACTAAGATCAGATCCCAAAAAAGGGCAGTGACGCAATGAACCTTTTACTTCCGGTGTAGATTGGTTTCATTTTTGCGTTGGATGACACCGGAAATTTGCTCAGCGAGGCGATACAGAAATTCATCCAAATACACACACACACACACAGAGAGAGAGAGAGAGAGAGAGAGAGGGATAAGATAAGAGAAAGAGAGAAAATGAAGGGGAGAGGAGGGAGAACAGACGCACAAAAGAGAAAGAGGAAGTGAGGCATAAGAGCCACAGGATGGGTGGATACTCCATGGACAAAGGGTAAGGGGAGAGGGTGATCTTTGGAGCACTCAATATTGAGGGTGGAGATTTGTAGGGTGGAGTGAGATGTAGCTCTTATTTACTATGAGAACTACAAAAAAAAAAGACTGCTTCTTTCGTTTCTTTTTCGAGCTGTATCAGTTACAAACAACCCACCTTAAGCAAGCAAACGAAAATGGTAATAGCGTTGTTCTTCTATTTTGTTTAAGCAGTCGAGTAGATGAAGCTTCAACTTCCTGTTTCGCGTATGTCTTTAAAAGTCTTACTCCGAAATCTTACAGGAATAATTTTTGATTAGCCTGAATAAAAGCTAATTGGAGCTATTGTGCTGTACTGTTCCTTATAACACGATCTGCTGTGCCAAAATAGGCTAACAGGTTCGCTGATCTAACCAAGGATTTTTGGAAGATTTTAAATTGAGAATTCGTGTACATGTAATTTTGTTCCATTTTCCTTATCCTTATCATAAACACAATCGATTTATTTATTTATTTATTCAAAACATAACACAACAGGCAATATGCCTAATTACAGTGCTTGCGTGTACATGATAGTAATTACAAGAAACAATCATATTACTTCACCTGCAGTTCTTTTAAATTCTTTGTAAGTCATTCCAAATATATCTATCTACATTAACTTCAGGTTCAATTTTGTTGTAGAAAGCACTCATTCTCCAAATTGGGGATTTATATAGAATTTCAGTCCTTTGCTTTTTGCAATAGAATGTCCCATTATTACCTAATCTGGTTTTAGTGTTCGGGACTTGAATGAAAATTTTCGGAATGAAATCAATACAATCAATTTGATTGTGTATTAATTTGTACAAGAATATTAAATCGTTTAAATGCCTTCTTCGTTCCAAAGTTTGTATATTAAAATTGCTCAGTAATTCCCTGTATGAAATGTATGCCGGATATAATGTGTTTTTTCTATACATTAATAATTTCAAAAATTTGCACTGCATTTTCTCTATTGCTTTAACATATTTCTGAGTGTTCGGAGTCCACATAATACAGGAGTATTCTAGCTGTGATCTCACGTAAGAGTAATACAATTTTAGAAGTGTTGAGTCAAGATGGAGATCCTTGTTAAAACGGTAAATATACCCAATATTCCTGTACGCATTGTTAGTGATCATTTCAATGTGACGCCCGAAGTTTAATTTTGGATCGAAAACAACTCCAAGATCTTTAACAGTTTCAGGTTTCGATAGATTTACTCCATCAATCGAGTAGTTATACTCAACATACTTTTCTTTCCTTGTAAAAGATATGGAATTGCACTTTTTTGTATTAATTAGAAATTTATTCCTGTCGCACCACTCTTTGACATTATCTAAGTCCTTTTGTAGTTTGGCACTGTCCTCAATTGATTCGATTCTAGCGTATAATTTCAGGTCATCCGCGAATAAGAGAATATGGGAGTTCTCGATGCACTCAGATATATCATTAATAACTAAATTAAATAATAAAGGGCCGAGGTTTGAACCTTGTGGTACTCCGGACAGTGTCTCAAAATATTCAGAAATATAACCTTTAAAAATGACTGCCTGTTTACGTTCACGTAAATACGAAGTTAATAATTTTAAAGTTTCCGTAGAAAAATTGAAGAACGTAAGTTTGCGTAGCAAAACATCGTGATCAACCAAATCAAATGCTTTACTGAAATCAGTGTATACGACGTCTACTTGGCCTCCGTTATCTAGCTCAGTTGCAATGAAGTCAGTTACAATTGCTAAGTTTGTTGAGGTTGACCTATTTTTCAAAAAGCCGTGCTGGTATGGTGAAAGAATGGAGTTTACATGATTCAGTATTCGCCTATATATAACACATTCATATACTTTTGCAAACGATGATATAATAGCAATTGGTCTGAAGTTTTCGACGTTTTTCGCATTTCCGGATTTTGGAATAGGACAAATTAAACTTTCCTTCCATTTGTCAGGGAATACACAAGTTTTAAGAGATAGATTTAATAAAATATATAATGGGTATTTAAGAATCTCAGCACAACCTTTTATTATATAAGATGGAATTTCGTCCGGCCCGCAAGATAGGCCTACCTTAGGTTTTAACATTTTTATTCCCGCTATTCGCAGACTTTAGGTTCCTTGAATCCCCTGCGAATGCTGAATTTTCGAATATGGAACCGTTGATGATATCGGTAAAAACGGTGACTAGCTTCCTATCACAGATTTTTGCTACCGACCACCATGAATACATACATAATTTAATTGCTCATCTTATAAAACGCAAACAGTTTATTCGATTTATTGTGCATTTATACATCTGTAATTGAGAGCTAGAACCGTGTAAGTCCAATTTTGGCCAAAACGTGATAAGTGCAGTTCTGTTCAGCATTCAGAAGGTTTTAAATAATGACTGCTCCATCCTTTTTGTAAATATGTTAAGATTGAAAATAAGCAAGTCCATTATTTAGTTTCTATATGAAAGGAAATAGTTTTTTTTTCTGTTTCCTGGAAAACAACGATTCGTGACTTACGCCCTTCTACCTCTCAGGTACAGATATAATACATTACACGTCAAAACAGACACTTACCATGGCCTCTCAGATATATTTTTCTATAGATTGTATTAGAAAATTCATTGTGTACAGTAGAACCGCGGTAATCCGACCTCCGATGGTTCAGCTCCTCGTATAATCCGATTATGACGGACGTATAGATAATATGGCGGATTTATGCACTTGTCCTTGAAACAATACGTATATTGTTGTGTCAGTTAGCGTGACACTTAACCAGTGAGTTCTTTTTACTACTATTTATTGTGAAAGCAGTGATTTTTGACAATATGAACAGTCTTCTTTTTGTATTTTTTTTCTCAGTTTTCTTCGTTATCAAATGGATTTCTTTGCACTTGACTGTAATATATTAAATTTCGCTCCTCTCATAATCCGACTTTTCTTGCGTTCCGACCATGATCTCAGTCTCAAAAGTGACGGATTAACGTAGTTCTACTGTACGTGTTTCTTCCCCTCAATTGCTTCCATATGTTCGTAGTTTGGATTTTTATTTTAATTTCGCCGTAAACAAATGAATTGACGCGATGTAGTTTAAATTGGTATAATTGCGAAAGTGTTAATCACAGAAACCTTAAACTTTGCCTCAATTCATGGTAGACTCCCCCTCCCCATGGCTTCAATTAAAAGGAAATTGAATAAGTTTTCGTTCTATGGCCACAACATACATTTTCATAAGGGTATAGTGTTTGTAACATTTATGTTCAGTTCTTGAAAGAAATGGAACTTAATCTTGGTTATATAAAAGCCAACACTAATCTTTGACCATATGCCAAAAAAAAAATCAGCATTAAGAAAAGGTGTTTGGTACAATATTTTCAAGATGGAGAAATTATGAAGGGAAGTGACGTCATTTCATTACTTTTCGACATTCTTTTCACGTTAATTCCACCTCCACTTTCGACGTAGATTCAACGTCGATCGGAGCGACATTTTTTCGTCATTTCGGCGTCCAAAATTCAACGTAGATGACGGTTTTTCGACGTGGAAAACATGTATGTGTACCGGTTGGGAACGGATAAAAGTCGCCGAAGTGCCACGCGTTGTGGTTACAAACCGCTTCACAACTAGACAAGATTCCCTGCAGGAAATCAATGCTTGTTTATCTGAATTTGGGTATACGCTAGTTGATATAATTTGACGACAGAAAGCATGCATGATGCTAACGTGGGTCTGGTATTAGGCCTATTATCCCACTTAAAAAACTGGTTTTAAGTATAGTTTCCTCTGCTGAATGATTGGTGGTGAAGAAGTGTGTTCATTCTTTGTTTTTATTTTTTTTGTACCCATGTAAAGAACTTTTTAGGTGTGTATTATTCACCTTTCTAGGAGTGTGTCTCGGATTGAGTTGACTTCGTTGTATGACTTCTTAAAAAAATAAATTCCAGTCAAACCTGAAATAAATCAATCTTGATATTTTGCATCTTTATATAATAAATGTTAAGACGGATATGTGATTTTTATATATATAAAAAATATCCACTTCGATAATGAAA
>JAGDQP010005858.1:1302-22324 GCA_022664845.1 Lepisma saccharinum | reverse complement strand
TATATATAAAAAATATCCACTTCGATAATGAAATGACATTTTGTAAAATATTTTTTTGTTTTAAATCGTAGATATATTTGGGTTTGAAAGATGTTTACATGAAACAAAATTGAATTTTCCCCATCGCTTTAAAATTAGATATGTATGAAATGTGTATATGTGTATCATATGTCAAGTTTAATGTTTGTGAAATTGCACGGCCCAAACTTTAGAGGCTGGGATTCAGAGCCATGCGAAAACACCAAATTGCAGATGAAACCAGAACAAGACAAGCAAAAACATCCAATTTTGGAGGATTTTAATCCATTTGCTAAGTTTTTGTATATGCGAGACCATACCTTCTTCATGATAGGAAGAACACACCACTAAGCCTCGATAATAAATCAAAATCAGACTCTAAAATAGTGTTCTTATAAATCATAAATCGCGTTTTTAACAGACCCACTATGAAAAGAAAATTGTCGTTAGATTCTCTCATCAAATAAACTCCCGTTATTATCACACGTCGATAGCAAAGGAAAACCTGTTGACTTTATAACCTAGCAAATCAGAACCGATTCTAATGAAGCGAACACTTAATAGTACTACTGCTACGCACACTTAAAAATGAATACCACAAGGAAATTTCAACATTTTCAAATAATTTGTACCTTGGGCAGAAACTAAATAAAAAAGGTAATGGTTCTTTTTTACTGCTTCCGTTCAAGAGGCCTTTGTTCCTACTGTGCGTCTGTACGTATGAGTTTTCATATTATTTTTAAAGATACTGGACAAATGGCAAGCAATACTGAAATTTCGAAAAGCGACCCCAATAATACATGTGCATGTGTATCAAATGAACTCTCTGAGATTTCGACATTATTTTAGCTGAGAAATCAGACAGAAATCGCGTAGGCGTATGACGTCATCAATTACGGGTATTGTAATTTCTCAGCTAAAATAAACAATGTCAAAATGTCAGATAGTTCATTTGATGCACATTCACATATATTATTGGGGCCGCTTTCCAAAATTTCAGTATTGCATGTCATTTGTCCAGTATCTTCAAAAATATGAACTCCCCCATCCCCACCCTCCACACATACCCAGCGTAGGTACGAAGGCCTCTTAATCACCTACTCAGAATGGTATGATCTCTTCCTAGCAACTACAAGGTAGGTTAAAAAAATAAGATAACATGTGAATTAATGAGCTTACCTTTATGAGTAAAATTTAGACCTACAATCAGACATACATGTATATAAACACTATGCTTACACATAATTTGTCCAAGCACTTGTTCCATTGTGTAATAAATGTATCCATTCCGCCGAAGAAAGAATTTCGGCATAAGTCCATCTAGCCAAGCGACGACACGCACCACTGAAAACAAGCGAATCACATGCAAACAGAAACAAAAACAAAAAAAATTGTAACAGCCTGTTCTGGATTACTGTGAATAGGTTCACTTTAATTGTAGCAACCTGATACTTAAAAAAAAACACACACACACTTTAAGCTTTATTTTACAAATAATGAAAACGTAAAAAAAAATGAAATGTACAGTTAAAGTAAAGTTCACAAACCTGAATCCTATTTAAGTTAAACTTACATAGAAATTGACAGAACTATGAGGACACTGGAGTTTATTGTGAACCTATCGACCTGGAAAAGATCAAAAGAAGCTATGTTTCAATTATAAAACTAAGAAATCACAAACCAATTCACATTATTTACGAAATATCTTGACTACTTCATCATCTACTACGAAATATCTTGTCTAATTGTTTACATTGCATCCCATTTTCAACTGTATTTATAAATACAAGACTAAAATAACACTTAAGAGACGTCAAATTATACTGATTCTATAAAATTATATCGATTCAATCTCCACTTTCTAGGTATCTGAATAAATCTTATCATAGTATTATAGAAATTAAAATAACTGTCGACTCCAGAAGTCAAGGAATGCAAGTGAAATTGACTAATAAAACAGTTCGAAGTAACTTTTATATATAAATTGAAATATTTGTGATGCAAACTCATTGGCGGTGTTTGCCACGGTTGCCACGTTGCGCAACACCCTTATTCTTAAATTATTTAATTTTTATTTCAATCAAGCCAAAATATAAAATATGTAATAATATTTTAACCCTCCGTGTTCAAGAAAAGCCATAGTTTCCTTTTACGAAGAGAAAAAGTGCTTCACAAGTTCAAAGATTAATCTTGGTATTCAGCTTTCCCAAACTCTCTACAGAGACTCTCCCGCTGCTACATATTTGGGTGACTTTCGTAATAGAAATTTCCAGAGGGAGTTGGTGGGCACTACAGTCAAGCCACTAACAAGACTTTCTACTCTTTTCTCCTCTCCTTTAGTAGACAGGAGATGGAAAGAGCTACTCATTGCATCCGGAAGGTGTCTCTTTTTCTTGTGGCGCGCATGATCTCCGCGCAGGCTCAATTCTTAACTACAAATCCGAAATCAATTACAGCAGCGCTTCATAATCAAAAGAGAAGCCAGAAATAACTCATGATATAGGCAACGCTTGAAAAAAAAGAATTAATATCAATGATTAGTAAAAATATGTAACAACGAAAATGAAAAAAGAGATTTAACCATCCTGGAAAAGCAGAGGGGTAAAACTGAGCTAATGTATGTTAAATTATATTTTAGTATTTAAACATATTGTAATTTCTTTAATCTGTTTTAAATTGAAAAATTGTTTCACTGAAAGCTCGAAAAACGTCCTTAATTATCTAATTAATACATTGGAAGATAATGGATACTAATCACAACTATTCTAGTAACAATATCTTGGACCTTCCGCTCAGTACCCATTACTGTAAGTGGCCTTCCATTTCTTTCGCCAATTTAAGAACAAAAGGATATTTCCACACTTTTTGATCACTTGTCACAGACAGAATTTGACTTTTAAAACATCGGTATCTCCCACAGTGATTGCACTCGAGTGGCCAAAATTTGCATATGTACGTAATTTGGCATCCTAATTATGACGGAAGAATATTGTTTTTCTGTCCCATCAGTATGTTTACTTGTAACGCAGTGGTACTTGGCTATGGTGAACAGCCCCGTTCTTTCGAGAAAATAACTCACTCAATAGGGCCTTCAGCATAATGCATAATATTGTGAAGGTAACGTAAGTGAAAGATTTACAGTGTTGGGGGGTAAGAAGCCCGAATATGATACCCCTTTAGTAAGAATGCTATTTACTAGTTAATTAAAGCATCAACAAATTATGCTTTTACTTTAATATATTCTGTGTAGTGTCTAATTTATGACATAAACTACTGGATGACATGAAAATAAAATAAAAAATATATTGAAAAATGTGAACAAAATTGCTGCTGTGCTGTTTTTATGAGGGGGTGCCTAATAAGAGACCCCAACTTTTTATGGAATGTTGAAACAGTTGTTCTAGAAATTTACCATTCAACAGTCTCTTTAAACCAAATCCTATTACGGTACAAAAATATAAAACGCCCAAATTTTCAATTAAGCTCATTTTCTTTAATTTTACAGTTTTTCTTCAACTGACCTTCCCACAAATATCACCCAATATTGTTCGTATTTTTCTACATAAAACAGAAAGTGAAGATAAATAACGTTTTAATGCTCAACGTAACTGTTACAACAGGGAAAACAACAATGAGAATCAACGTCAAACATTAAACAGAGACTACTCTGTGAATAAAGACATTTCGATACAAATAAGCTCCTAATATGAGACCCAATATTATTATACGGCTTCCATTATGAGACCGGTCTCATATACTGAACCCCTTTCGAAGGATAAACAAATGACTAACAAACAACATGTCAATTATAAGTGGAAGAACACCGGTAATTCATTGCATGTTACAATACACATACCCCTACAAAATAAAACAAAGATAGAATGAATATAAAGTTACCTTATCCATTTTTAGCGCCTAATTCGTACACGGGAAAAAAAGTTTTTGGGCCACGATTTCTTTTCCACACACGCTGCACCAACAACTTTCCACACAAAGAACTCACGTGACGTCCAGTACTGTTGCGGGCTTTTTCCTTCTGTTTTAGTTTATTTCCGCTAGGTTGCAGCTCTTGGTTCAGAAGATAAGATAAGGGTCTCATTTTAAGTGCCTATCCTCATATTCGGGGTTCTTTCCCTATTACAATCGAAATTTCCATAAGAAAGTTATTTAAGGTGTTATCATGGTCTAATACCCTTTATTTTTAAGAAGAAAAAAAATATGTCTAGCTTTTATTTTATTTATGTGCCTTGACAATGATATGGGTTATGTTAAACGGCATATTGAGTCACTTTTTCGAAGAGATGGGATGAAAATATGATATTGCTAGAAATGAGTGTAAATCCATATTAAATTGAACATTTATCTTACTGGTCGTAGTGGGTCAACTGGGTCAACATTTATCTTACTGGGTCAACCACTCAAAATTCGCTAGCACGCCCTAAACTTTTCTTTTTTACTCTGAAAAAAATATAGAAATCCTGTAAACCTTTAGCTACTCCTTATTTTGGCTTCATTCCTCCACAAAATTAAAATCCTGACTGTTTCTCTGTTTATTTAATACAACATAAATTTATTATTTTGTTTCCTACGTGCCAAATTCTTGCAGTGAGACTTCCTGCACCAAAACTTGCTTGCACCGTAATTTCCAAGATCCGTGCAAAAGGTTTCAGTAATGACATTCAAATTAAATAAACAAAAACATTTTAAAAATTACTGTATAAGAATACAACCGACTGATGTTTCCTAAACTGGAAAGAAAATAAAGACATCGAACAATATTATTTGGAGCGTGTTTGTATTTCTGAATTAAAAACTGACGTGTGCAGTGCAGCTTGCGTCATATTGTCAGTTGTCGTTTTGTTGTTCAGGACGCCACAAATACAAATAAAGGAAAGAAAGAGAACGCTATACAGTTGTGGAAAAGGAGGGGGGAAAGAAAATAACAGAACCAATAATAGCTGCAGAAAGTAATTAACTTGGACAAAAAGGAACTATTCAATTGACTGGGTAACTTATTCCATATAACCCGTCATTAGTGTCTTACGAGCATGCGAAACTGTCAATCACATAAAGCGTGCAATATGGTTGTCATGTCAAGGGAAGAACCGGAAGATGGCAGCAGTAGCGTTTTTCTTCTTCTTTTAGTCTGGTTTTGGAATCGAAACTTGTCCTTTCTCTGGTTGGGGTTCTATTTAACTTCTCCGAGCGTTGCTTTGTCGCGTGCCCCCTATTTATAATACAGAAAATTGCTGCACCTTCGTGTCTCTCTCCTCCTGTATGTATATTTTTTTTTTATTTCATGTTTGTATTACCGCCCACCTGCTGTAGTACTATGCAGAGCGGTGGGTGATCTTACTTACCTAACTTGATACTCAATTGTGTGGATTTAATACGAAGGATCTTTAAAGACCTAACTGGTTTCCTTTTCTCGTTTTTTTTTTCCTTTTCTTTTTCAGTACATCTTTAGTGTTGTTGTTGTGGTCTAACCCTGCAAAACAAGATATTTTGCACATGGCATCAAGGTAATTTGATATCTTGTGCAAAATCGGAGCATCTTCCCTATATAGTGGCTATTTCTTCTGTCTTTTCTTTATTGTAATGTCGTTAAGAGGTATTGTATAGTTGTTTATTTCATACCAGCAGCTGTTCTTGTAGCAAAGAAAACTACATAAAAAGGTAATGTGATATAGGTTTTATTAACCAAACCTTCTGTGAAAGAATTTCGCCTGAGAAAAGAAGCAAAAATATCTATTTCAGGCTTTCTCTTTGCCAATTTTTTTTCTTCCTCCAAATATATGTTCTTATTATCGACATAAGAATTATTAATAATGGTTGTTAATACCATGTGTATGTTATTCAGTAGCTAATTGTAGACAGGCTTACAAAACCGAAGGCCAAAGTGGAAAAAATGTTAGATGTAGAATATTGAACGCAGTTAACAGTGTGTATCCAAGTTTTGCACATGCACGAAAATAAGATGTTTAGTAAATTTGATAAGGTTCAATTCAACTTTGATTCCAATATAGAGTAGATGCGTCAAAACATTTTTTTTTTTTTCAAAAATCAAAATTTGGTTTCATTTTAATTCAAATTGTTTGGACAATGCAGATCAACTGAATGTGTACACTTTCATTTAATTTATGTCATATTTTTCAAATTTGTGAATATTTAGTACATTCTTCTAATAAGTTTATATTGAAGTGCCTGTAAGGAATTCATGTTATGAATTATATACAAATAAGTAAAATAATATTGTCAGGGCTACAGTGTCTTTTACGTTACACTAGCACTGTTTGCTGATGGCAAGCGTGATTGTGCTTCACTTCAAATTTATGTTAATTTAAATAAAAAAAATAATACACTTTTGTTTTGTAGAATATTTTTCTGAAATTCGGTCACGTTTTTAACTTTTTGTGCGACATACTGATAGTGGGCAACTTTTCCGTACTACCGCTAATCGAATTTTGGAAAAAGTGTTCTTTTTTTTTTCGAACAACTCTATTCCCCTATACTCTCCCTGTTTATAAATGAATTCATTCATTGAGGAAGAATCTAACCACTCAACTATGTTGAATATGTCTTCACGGGACATCGAAGCAGAAATCCTTTTATTACAAAGCAACGAGCAAAATTACTCATCCACTCGCTTACTTCATAAGCTGATTATTCTGAATGAAATTTGTCCAGATAAGGGATGTATTTAGGAGGTGGGTCCGGGGAGTCCGGACCCACCCAAACTCAGAGTTTTATAGAAAAATAATATACCTTCAGGGGTGGCTATATATGTTTAATACCCAGACACATGTTTCATGCCCAGAAACACCTTGGACCCGCCCCCCTTCCGGGAAACCGTTGGACTCCTCCCAAAACCAACATCTGGATGCGTGCCTGATCCAGATATTATCACTTGCCATTAAATAAATCTTGACAAGTTCTCACTTCCCATACACTGCAAAAAAAAAAAAAAATAATATAAAAAAAAATATATATGTTAATTCAACACAATGCGGTGTCCCAGCGTGTCTATTAAATCAACACAACACACGGTGTTGATTTTGGTATTGGGAGAAAAATTTACGGTTGCAGCGAGATTTCAACACGGGTTGCTCAGTGAGAAGTCGAGCGTCTTCCCAACTTAGCTAAATCGTCAGGCAGAAAAGGCATTAGATGCAAACGTTATTTAGGGAACAACATGTCAATTAAACGACTAGACTACAGATTTAAACAGTGTATGGGATCAAATATATGTTGCTGAACCCTCAAAATAAACTAAGTTACTTGCACGACTTATCCCATGGTTTAATCACTTCCTATTTGTCAACTGGGAACCAGAATTCCCATTCATTGAGAATATTCTATTTCTATGAAAGCAAGCAAAATGGCGACAACCTAACACTTGAGCATCATTACTGCTTTCTTATCGTAACAACATGTCAAATGCTGAGTTTGCTTTCAAAGAAATGGGAAATATTCTCAATGAATGGGGATTGTGGTCTCTAATCGATCAATGGAAAAGTGATTAAATCATGGCATAAGACGTGAGAGTAACTTTGTTTGTGATTGGGGTTCAGCAACATTTTTTTAATCCTCTACTGCCCAGGATAGAATCCAATGGCGAACGTTTGTTACTGCGGCGATGAACTTGCGAGTTCCATAAGCCATAGAGTTAGTTAGTTAGTTAGTTATACTGTTTCAGTCTAGTACTCTTTTTGTTTGACGATTTAGCGAAGTTTGTAAGACGCTTGAGTTTTAACTGAGCAACCCATGTTCATATCTCATTGCAGCCGTATTTTTTTCCCCAGTACCAAAATCAACACCGTGTGTTGTGTTGATGTAACACCAAAAGTGGTAGTCACGCTGGGACACCGCATTGTGTGGAGTTAACACAGCTATTTTTTACGGTGTAGTAGAAGCTATAGAAGCATCTCTCTCTATCATTTACAATAATTACCTGAAAGTGTGCTTACCAAGTGACGTGTTTCAGAACTCTGTGCACGTTGGAGAAAATACCATCTCTCACCCATTCATTTATTTTTCATTGATTTGGTTCAACGCCGCGCCGCTGGAACGTACCACTCAGGAACACTGTTCAGCATCGCTGCACAGAAAGTGTAGCCAAACGGACTTCACTTTTACTACTTAAACAATGAAATAAACGAAACCGTTAAGGCATCGGTGGTTCAGTGGTAGAATGCTCGCCTGCCACGCGGGCGGCCCGGGTTCGATTCCCGGCCGATGCAATTTTATAATTCTCGCTAGGAACACCTATATAAATCCACCGGTCTAGTGGTTACCGCCGCTGACTACTGATCGTGGGGTCTCCGGTTCGATTCCCGGCTCTGTCAAGAGATTTTTTTTTTCCAAAGCGAGAGGTTCTGGAACAGTGGCCACACAGCATCGTGATGCAATTGGGGAGCTGCTGTGAATAAAATACAGTGGCGATCACACTTCAGAGCTTCGGCTCTCCTCTTCCAACATGTTTGGTCAGGGTGGGAGCGGTAGACCATCTTCTCCCTCTGGTAGAGCCCCATCCAGTAGTGGACTGGATTATTATAATACTTTGGATTTAATTTACTTCAGTTTTAAATCACCAGATATCAGAAGAATCTATCTATCAAAAAATAAAGAAACAAATAAATAAATGAACAAAGGATAGAGATATTAAACCAAAGCAAAATTATATTATTAAATTATTGACCTGTTAATGAAATAATTGAGCGTGTTTCCGGCATATTAACTTCACAATTCGTAGCTAAATCTTCCTGAGAGCAAAGAGTTGATTCTGTATTCAAGCAATTTATGTGTTTCGTTTTGATTGATTTTCAACACAGAGAAAGACTGTTGACTCAAATAAGTTATGGAAAATTGTGGAGGTATAAAATGTCAGTGTTACTAGGTTTCTACGACTATAACTCCAAACGTTACAAATTGACAAGTTCAGTCAGATGGCAGAAGAATGGAAGAATTTGTAATTTAATCATTTATCTTCTCCCTAAATTTCTGGAAAATTTATTTCGTACAATGTCTCTACACCTTTGAGGATTATGTGAAATACGTTGAAATTATACCTACATTTTCTGCTTTGCGCTTGAAACATTAATTTTTCTCATCTGTTTGTTTGCTCACCAAGCGTCGGTGAAGTAGGGATGACTTCATCAAATTGTCCGATAGAATTTGGTTGCAAATAATGTAGAGAGGAACAGGTGTTGTCACATTTGTGTCACCAAAATAAAAAGAAAAGACGTGTTCAAATTTTCTCTTGCACTTCGCTTAAACGTACACTAGGTAGAAAAATGTTGCCCGAACACTACAAGGTACTAAATTCCTTCTTTACCAGAGATTCTATTGCATGTTGCTCTTCAAGCAGACAAACATGGATAAAGCGGCTACATTAGCAGGCATCACAGTCTAATTGGACCCGGAGCAATCAACCACATATCGCACGTCTCCAAGAAAAGTGTAACTCTTTTTCCTCCTTTTTGTTTTACTTAAAAGTATCAGAGAGCTATTCACCGTCTTTGACAAAAATATCACAAGTTACCAGGTCCAAATCGGGACACCGGGTCAGAAGGGGTCTGAAGCCTAGAACCGGTGACCCGGGTCAAAACTTGGCCCGATCGACCCGGTAACCAGTTTCAGCTCTGAAGTGAAGTACGCAATTACTTTCAGTTACTAAGTTTATATACATTTTTTTGTTATTCCCTCTGAGCACATTAAGCTATTTTTCTACATAGTTACCATGATTGCTTAAACATTTAACATAGCGTTCGACAAGTTTTTGTATGCCCACGTCGTAGAAATCACCCGTCTTAGACCGAATTTTTTATTCGATTTTTGACAGCAAGGATCGATTTTTGTCAGCAGTGGAAATTCATCGCCAGATATGTGAGGTGTAGGGCCCGAATGCAATGAGTGACAACAAGGTGCGTAAATGGGTGCGATCGTTCAAGGGCGGGAGGGACAATGTTCATGATGAACCGTGATCGGACCGAACTTCGAGTTGGTGCGTGCAATTGACACGAAAATCTACGAAAACCGTCGTTTCGCCATTTCCACCTTGTCACTGGAATTTCCTGAAGCAGTTTCTTGCTGGTCAGCGGTTTGACACCGATGAAGAAGTGTAAACAACGATTAAAGATTGTCCTCGGTCACAGGAAGGTGATTTCTACGACGTGGGCATACAAAAACATGTCGAGTGCTATGATAAATATTTAAAGAAACGTGGTAACTATGTAGAAAAGTAGCTTAATGTACAGAGGAAATAACTAAAAATGTATGGCACTATTTTTACTAGTTTTGTTTCTATTGGCAATCGGATCTTACTTAAAAAATAACCCTCGTAGATACTAATATACTCTTATGAGTATAGTAAAGAAAATACTGGTAAATATAGCTTGTACCAGTAGACCGCATATTGTTATAGATGTCGGAAATAAAGGTGATGAAATTGGTTAAAATTCCAGAGCTAAAAGATGGTGAAAATCGGACGTCCATATGTCCAATTTCACCGAAATGCACATATTACACAATACAATAAACGAAAGACGGCATAGTCTCCAGACTGAAACCGGCCCAGTAATTCGAGGCGTCTGGTTTCAAAATTGAAGTCAATTTTATCTCTCGCTGTTTATATTCAGGACTTCTGCCAGACCCTTCTGATGGGGATGTTACACCCCTCCCCTCGCTTCAATTCACGATCACACATTCCTAACTTTACATTTTTTACGGATAAAAATCGATAGAAATTCTGCAGAATTCTACTCAAAACTTAACCAATTTTGACTTTACATTCCTCGCCCGGAACTGGAAATCTTGCCGGAATCCCTGTATGCGTTAGAGACGAGCAAACAAAACGAAAGGAAAGAGAGGGTCGCTAAAAGAAATTTGTTGGCAAACTAAAAACTTGATGGACAAAATATTAAAATTAATAAAACTGTAATTTAAAAATTAATCCAATTAAAAGCTGATTCTAACTTTCTATTTTGCAACAGCAATAGTTTTTTTTTTTAAGTTTTTGAATCTGCAATAAAAAATAATAATAAAAGCTTTATAAAGACATACTTTTCTTAAACTGTTCGTACTTAAAAGTAAAAAATAATTTTGTTTATACACGACTAAAAAGGAAAACATGGGGCGAACAAATTCAAGAATTTATAAATTGACTGTCTTTTTATTCATCCATAAACAATTCTTTTTTTCATTTTAAGTACGAATTGTTTAAGAAAACTATCTCTTTTTTAAAAAAATATTATTTGTTTCGAGTTATTTCGGTGTAGGAATACATTTTCTCAAGCTAAATGTTTTGTGAACCAAATCCTAAAGTGTTCTGCAACCAGTCAAATCCAGGCTAGTTGCTGGCTAGTATTTATTTTAGGATAAAAAATGTCCAGATGTTTTTAAAATATATGAATATATGAATATATCGAAATATATGAAAGTAACAATGGAATATTGTATTGTCACTCGACTTACGTTGCTGTGCAAAATTTCATCATTCTATGACGTCGGGAATTGGGTTAAATTAACGTTCCAAGAATTGAGGACACCACGAACCATTGTGAACTAAAGAAAAGAACGTAATAATCTCAAATGAAATTTATAACACATGCTCCTATTCGTACAGTATCTACAACTCTGCAAGATCAAAACCAGGATTGCTATTTTTAATCTTATTTTTCTCCTCAGGATTTCTCTTTTTTTTACTTTGCATTTTTCACCGTAGCTGGAACATAAGACTTTCCTGTTCAGCATCACTGCACAGGAGATGCAGTCAAGCAACCTCCATTCAGTGTATTTTCAATTTAACGAACTAAAGGAAAATGGATTGCTAAGGCATCGGTGGTTCAGTGGTAGAATGCTCGCCTGCCACGCGGGCGGCCCGGGTTCGATTCCCGGCCGATGCAAATTTTCTTTTAATTTTGTTATGCTCGTGACGAAAGTATAATTTAAACTGATGTTGAATTCTCCCTACATTTGTTTCATAACAACAACATAAAATTTCTTGAAGAACAGAGCCTGTGATCTATATCACATGGTCTTTCAAACAAAATTAATATTTTTGTTTCAGCCTATGACACGATAAAAATTTGCTTGGCATATTAATTGGAGAATGCCTACAGACTGACCTGATTTAATTATACGGGTATCTATTTAACAAATACAAAGAAAAAAGAAGGCTAATTATGTCTTTGCATTGGATCAATAAAATAACATGGAAAGAAAAGGAAAGGATATGGCTCTAGCTGTATTCAAGGTATCATCCCAGTAATCGCAAAGTGCGACTCAGGAGAAACTAGAGAACCAAATATTAGAAGATGTTTGTTGTATTGCATACCATGTGCAATTTTCCTATCTGTCATTTAACAAGATAGTTTGCTGTTTGGGAAAATGATTATGATTAATCTTTTCATTATCAAATGTGTCTTCTTTTTTGATTATCAGTACTCCTACCACTGGAACTGGGACTATTTAATACACAGCTTAGGCAGGACGATTTACTCTCACCCTGGCTTCTAATTCTCTCCTATGTTGCTAAATAAACTGGTGAGTTTCTAAGGCCAAGACCCACAGTTTTGATAAAATGGGTTCTGAACCACTTCTCTCAATGAACCCCACGTGACGTGACCCTGTAACAACACACACAGAAAGACTATTCGTTCTTTGGATTTCTCATCGCTCCTAGAATGTAATACTCAATCAGTATTATAGCATGGGGTACGCATTCTTCAGTTCTTATACTCGATTAAGATACGAAACAAGAAGGTATATTAAAGGCATCGGTGGTTCAGTGGTAGAATGCTCGCCTGCCACGCGGGAGGCCCGAGTTCGATTAATTTAATTCTTTTGTTTCAAACATATTGATCTCACTGATCTTAAGTTCACAAATTTAGTTAGCAACTGACCTTTCAGCAGTGTTATTGAAGGTGAGGGTTAGCACCCTTTTAATTCTACTCAAGGAAATTGGAGAAGAAGGCTTAAGAAGGAACCATGAAACCCCAAAATTAGATCAACGGAGTTGATGTTTGGTTAGCCGTTTGGTAAGATAGCTTAGGTGAGGTCAACAGTAGCATCTGCGTCAACCCCTCCCCCAACTCCCCGCGACAGAATTTTGGAATCAGACATAATCTAGGGTCTTTCCCTGATCAAAGCTACGTAGCGTTTGATAATGGTTGGTCCAACGTCATGAGCGTGTACATCGAGTATATAGTCCAGATCTTGACTGAAGTTTTTTTTTCTCTCACACCAAGCAAATATCGGGATGATAGCTTTAACATAGGCCCTGGACGACTTACTCACGCATCCTTTCCCTTACCCTAACCCGGCCTACGTCATAGATCCCTAAAGGCTATATAAATTCAAATTGGACATACAGAATGACCTACAGATAGATTTTAGGTTTTAAATGCAAAATTAAAGCAGCACCTATTTTATTTTAGAAAAGTAGAAAACGTTTTTTTTTCCAAAGTGGAAAGCGAATTTTAAGAAAATATAAAAATATTTCTTAAACTTTTCTTTTAAGTTAAACATTCTGGTTTCGAAAATCGAAAAATATTTTTTAAGAAATTATCTTCCAATAGTCTCTGATACAACAACAATAAAATGATATAGAATGTTTGCCCACACAGGACAGGATATCTCACCAATATCTAATTTAAATTCCTGTGGAAGGTCCTCGAATACTTGGGAACAAATAAGGATATTTACAGCATATGCTTATGATAATATTAACAGACTATTGTAGGTTTAAAGTTACGGGATATTCCTAGACCAGTGTTTCTCAACCTTTTTCAACTTGCGACCCCTTTTTGCCTCTTTTCTGGCTGGCGACCCCCAAAAGTAATTTTCTTTTTTATAATAAACGGTTTTTTTTTCACTTTGTACCTTCCTGAAATCTTCAACATATCTAGTGGTTACCGTCGCTGACTGCTGATCCCAAGGATTTTTTTTCCAAAGCGAGAGGGTCTAGAATGGTGTCCACCCAGCATCGTCATGCAATTGGGGAAGACAGTTGCAATCACAGTTGAGAGCTTCGGCTGTCCTTTCCCAACACGTCTGGTCAGAGTGGGAACAGTAGACCAACTCCTTCCTCCCTCCAGGAGAAGCCTCATTCACTGATGGATTGAATATGGCTATGAATTATTATTATTATTATTAGGTATATTTCAAAAAGACAGTTCAAACGCACTATCGATACTTTGCATTTAGTTCTCATTTTGCTTAGTAATTAACTAATTATAAAAGCAGCAAGCAAATTAATAAAAAACCGGTAATCTTATCTTTTAGGGTTTTTTAATTATTAATTTGCCATGGTGGCAGATCATGGCAAATACCAATTGAAAGGGTTACGCCCTTTTTGTGGGAAGAGATATTGGTGGATGGGCGGTTGTAGGTAAGGTAGTTGGCCTATGAGGTTGTCTGGAATCTTTTTATTATTTATTTATTAAAAACCTGGGATCATTACGATTTTTTCATCGTAAGCATTCATTAGGTTGGATTATATATAGCCTATAACTATGAAATATCATTTAGCGTCGTGTTGTACCTTTAAAAAATTAATTTAGATGAGTTCGCTAGGTGAAGCAGTACTTCTATAGAGATAAAATTCGTACAATTGCACTGCAATACAGCTAATTTGGTAACTCTGCATTGTTTAAAGGTCGCAAAAAATATGAAGTATAAATCTGTACAATTGAGAAAGGAAATTATTGACGAGCAATTTTTGACCAGACTTGTGATAGATCCATCTAGCGAACTCCTTTTTAGTTAATTTTCGAAACATAGAAAATGTCTCTAAAAGACAAGATTTCCAAAATACTTTCTTTGAAATCTATTAGTTTTAATCTACAAACTCTAGTTAAATTATGTTTTTCACCTTCCCTCGCGACCGCATTGCACACAACTCGCTACCACCCTGGGGGTCGCGACCCCCATGTTGAGATACCCTGTCCTAGACTATTTTAACAATATCCCGAAGGAACCAACATCTTACAAATAGCCCTAAAATATTTCTGAAATATCACTTTTCTCAAAGTTATTATTTCAATACAAGAATTTTACTGGTTATTATCGTATTCCATAAGCGTTTAAAAATCAGGGCTGAAATATCTCGATAAGATGAAAACAGTTTTCATGAAAAGAAGCCATTGAGAATGAAGCAAAAGTAACAAACGAAACATATGGACCCTTTAAAATAACATGTCTGTCCAGATTTTTCGATACTGAATACCGATAAGCCGCGACTACCGAGTCGACCAGTTACGTATTTCCATCCGCTTCATTGGTCACACCGTACTGCTGTGAACGCGTGCACAACGATTTTCTTTGAAAAGAAAAAGTCGTTATTACACACTGAAGTTCCACGCACACAAACATCACATAACCCTTTTCTTTACATGGGGCGGGGGATCTGGTCTACGTTGTTACGTCTGCCTATTGAAGTGGAAACATCACACCCTCTGGCAAACCACCAAGAGATAAGATTGTTACATGTTTGCTATATTGTATAACTGATCTCAAAACAAGATAGTGCATGCAGCGTGGCGCTTGCACACAGCATCTGACGTTATATTGTGATGTGGACCATAAAGAAATCCTCTTCTTCCTTTTTCTTTAAAAAAATTACCCCCATTCACTGTTTCTCTGTTGACTGACTAGTCGTATAGTGCGTAACAGTAGAGCTTCGATCGACTTTTCTTCTTCATTATTGACATGACGCAAACATCTTTCTAGTCGATGAAAATCTTTTTTCGGTCTTTCTCTTGTAAACGGTTTTTGATCGTATTTGTAGATAAACTCATTTCAACCCTTTGAATAATGTTTACTTTGGGACTGTCTTCCTCCTGTGGATACCACACTGGACCACCCTTGGCTTTCATATGGTATCATATTTGAAATGGTTTTTGTTTGTGTATTTGTGGCCTACTGCTGTGGTCGTATGCTATGGAGAATTGATTTCCTTTTTTTTTTAGTTGTAAATCGTTTGTGGTACTAAACATTGTATGAATGGTCAGATTTCGTTTTTGGAAACCCATTAATAAAAAGATTCTGTTAGCATTTCACGGTTGTCATGTCTTTATGGTCATTTCTTCTTTTCGATATTTTTAACATTAAGAAAGAACTAGTGAAATGCAACAGCGACTGTTTGTTATGCTCATTGAATAATACTAATTACATCATCGTTTCTAGTAGACTTGGCCGAAAGTAGTAAGTGTCTCTCAAACTACGTTCAGGTTCAGCCCTCCTCAACTCTCTTCATGGGCCCGATTTGCCCTGGCAGTGTTCGATTTGCCAGGGAGGATGCCGGGGACTATCCCTGGTTCGTGAGGATTTGATCCCTGGTTGTTCAATCCGAATATCATCACAACCAGAGATATAGAATCTTTGTATTTTTACCCAAATAGGTAGTATGTTGAAACTTACCAGTAACCACTAGTTTTAGGAGCACCTCCTTCGTAAATTATAACAAATCGAACACTGGTCCAGAGAAAAGGTTCTTCTTAGTGAATTCCTCTTTCGTTATTGCTGTTTCTCGCCTATATTTTTTGTTTCATAAGTCATATTTTCACTGATAATACTTCTTAGATATAGTTCTATTTTTTTTCTCTTAAAATTTCGATATTGGATGTGATTATATTTATTCTAATTAACATTTCCTTTCGTTATCTCCTACGTCTATCTTCATTTCATGTTCTCACAGCTCTTGTTAAGCCGTTTTAACGTATACGAATTCTTTCATCTCTTAAGATGATGCTCTGAAAAACACTAATAGTACACTTATTTGTATTCCATTTTTTTTGTACACGTCTTTATTGACATTCTTTTGTTGATATCCTCACGAATTGAATCTTTTTTGCCGGCCGGGTAACCGTGCTGTCTACGGCGGTAGGCCAACGACTCGAAGGTCCCGGGTTCGACTCCCGGCAGGGGCATGGGTGTGGATTTTAATAGCTAACGGGCGAATCGTGACAGGCAGAAGTCCAAAGTTACTAGACTCTCCCATATAACAATTAAGTTTACCAAAGTGAATCTTTTTTTGGCATCTTTGGCTCAGGTCGGATGTCGTTATGAAGCGTAAGTGATAGGTATGTAACAAGAAGTGTGAGAAGTTTCTCTTGTATATTCACTTTTCAGAATTAATTTTAAATACTTCTTGTCCTACTTTATTGTCCTCCAGTTCACTCTACACACATCAAACTTCCGGAATATATAGCGAGAAAGGTGACGAACGTAATGTGTTTCTCGAATCTCAGTCAATAAAAGCAATAAGGTGTGACAAAGACGACTTGGGTTCTATGCCCGCTCCCACCGATATCCTTATTTCATTAGGCTGCGAGAAGCCCTTACTAATAAAGTCTAACTTGTGAGAAAAAAGTGTGACAAGACGGTAAACAAATGTGATCTGAAGTGAATAAACATTTGTAGGAAGTGATTAAAAAGTTTACTCATTAAGATATGCAGACTCATATCTTAATGATATGCAGAGCAGACTCATAAAGTATGCAAAAGATATTTTTAAACATAGATAAATGCTTTTGTCGTTGTGTTGATAATTCATACAGGGCAGGGAGGTCCTATATTCTAGGGATTTGGAACTAATATTTTTGGTGTCATATCCTCGGATATTATTGGTACATCCGTGGGATATCCTCGGATATGATTGGTATATCAGTGGGATATCCGTACAGGATTCTACGAATATCTGAAAATTCGTCATGAGCGTATTCTCTGAAGATCTTTCCGAGATATTATGCAAATACAGAAATAAGCTTGTCGTCCATATAGAGAGAATATTCTAGGAATATTCCAGAATTTTAAACTTAAAATTCCTTCTAATATTCTCGGAAGTGTATCCTAGGAATATTCTTATTTACTAGCAAATGTTCTCATAAGCATAGACCTATTTGGTAAACCAGAACATGTTAACTCTTTAAGAACCACGAGGTTGTTGAAGAGAAAAACATTGTATCACCACGTGTCAAATGCATAAAGATCTGAAGATAACAATTATATAAGCCTCTATGTAGTTCATCCACCCAAGTACGCTGATTTCCAGTAAATTATTATTGTTCCTGAAGGAACCGTGTAAAACTGCCGCGCAGGATAACAACTTTATTTATGGCTAATTCAAAACCACTAGATTTATCTTTATAGCGAGAAACGCAAAAATCTTGCATCGGCCGGGAATCGAACCCGGGCCGCCCGCGTGGCAGGCGAGCATTCTACCACTGAACCACCGATGCCTTCGCTCTCTCTTTTCTTTTCATTGAATAAAAGCAATGTACACTGAATAGCGTTTCACTTGACTGCACTTTCTGTGTAGCTATGATGAACAGTGAATTTAAAGTCCAGGATATTGAGAAATGCAGCGAAAAAGACAAGAGTAAAACGCTGAAAAGAAAATTAAATGCCTTAACTTTGATCTCTTAAAAATAGACTTGTGTAAGAATTGTTCAGACAGAAGCAACTTATAAGCGGACGCCTAGTTACCGTAGACGAATCTGTGGCAGTGGAACAATGCTTACAATGGCGTTAGAGAAGGGTTAGTTTTGTTGCTCTTTGAATACTGCTATACAAAATTATTCGTGTCATACATTTCGACCAGCTACCATATTCTGCATCGTCTGCTCCTAAATTCTACTCAATCTACAACTGTTAACCACCCAGGTAGCATGATAGCTTGCCACAAGTTTGTCAGTCACTTGCTTTAAGCATGCCAATCCTGATATTGTCTTGAACGTAATAAACAAGTACCATAAAAATGTATTGGCTTGGTTGTTATAACTAATCTAATTTAATCTCATTGGAAGAAGCAGTTATGGATAGAAGATCGTCAACCTTGAATTTGAATTGAATGTTGTTTTTGTTGCACTTCTGCTGTGGTCTCAGGGCGAAGAAATCCCATCACGTGCCACGACTATTTGGCTGTAAGTTATTGGTCGTCAACTTCCCGGGTAGCACACACACACACATTGAAAATACGTTGATTTAACGTTAGTACCGAAACGTTATTTCACCGTTGTATGTTCGTATGTTCAACGATTTGTTCGACGTTGAATAATGGTTGAGAAAAAGGCTGATATCAACGTTCTGAATAAACGTAATGTTAATGTTCATTGTCAAGAAGTGGACGTTGAAGAAACATTTTTAACGTTCTTTATGCACACCTTTCCAACCCTTTTCAATTGGCCAAGACAGAGCATGGTTGCTATTTGGTATACATATTTAGTTGGACTTTATCTGTTGTTTCCACGTAGATATATTAATTTGTTCGTAAATTTCCCAACTGCCTTTTGTGGGGTTCGAAGCTGGAACTCTCTGCACTCATCGTTGTTAGCTTATCATTCTAGCCGATCATCTTCTTTTTTACTATTCTTTTTATGTTACGAAGACTTTATCTGAAGTAAAGGTACACGTATTGGCTTGAAGGCAGTAACCACAAATTTAGACGCATCGGTTCACCATCATGGGACTAAGTTTTGCTCATGAGTAAGAATAAGAATAACCGTATAGACGATTCATATTCAAGAAATGGACGATGAAAACATGTGTTTTCCAAGCATATTTTTAACGTTGTATATGTCCGCCTATTCAATGAATTATTCGACGTTTAATAATGGTTGAAAAGAGATTCAAATGAACATTTACAATAAAAGTTAGATTCAAAGTCAAACGTGGACGATGAAAAAAAAACGTATTATCGAAACTTTAATAACTCGTTTAATTAACGGGGAAATAGAGTTGAAAAAGTCAATGAAACTACCATAAAAACAAATAATAATAAAGGTTTCAAAAAATGTGGCTATTTGAACAATCATGTACTCACCGGTGAAATTTAATCTACAGATGGTGAAAATATTTCGTACATGTCCAAAAGACTATACTATTAAATGTGTACTCCTAGTAATTGTAATATGTCGTGTTAGAAAAACGCACATAAAGCATAATCTAAGTTATAGTTAAAAAGAAAAAGAGTTGAAGACACGTCCCATTAACGCCCTATCAACAAAATTAACTGTTTTCAACATGCAAATAGAGAACATGATAAACGTAGTTAATATCAGGCTACTTGCCTTTAAGTACAATTTTTATGCAACTAACTTGGAAAGACACATCCCCAGTAGCACATAAACGTGTTTTGAACATTGATATTTTGTTTATTTCGTTGATTAACCGATATCGGTTGAAAAAAAAGTACCATTAATTTTAAATCATATTTCAACACACTAGATATTGTTGATAAGATTTTAGTTCAACGTGGATTCAACTGTTATTTTCAACTATGGTATAGATTTCGTTTCACGGAATTCTTTCTAATTTTATGGGGGGAAAATTGTACTTAAAAGCTAATTGAATGCCATTAACTATTTTGTGTCCTCTTTTTCATGTTGAAAACACGTTGAATTTCAATCTATATTCCAACGAAAACTTAATATCGTTAATAGGGCGTTAATGGGAAGTTTTTTTTAACTTTCCTTTTCAACTATGACATAGATTTCGCTTTATATGCGTTTTTCTATGGAGACGTATTACACTTATTGTGAAATACAAATTTAATATTGCAGCGACGGTTAAAGTGTTAAAGAAGGCAAATGCACATAACAAAGAAAGAAGGAAAGTATTCTTTATTCTTATGCTTACATGATGGTGAGCCGACACATCCAGATTTGTGGCGACTGCATTCAAGACTTCCTTTTACTACAGATAACGTCTTAACATAAATCGAATAGAAAAAGAGTAGTGACTCTCAAGGCGAATCCATGGATGAGAGACCAGCGAGTCGAGCTACCAACGACGAGTGTGGAAAGTTCCAACTACGAATCGCACAGCAGACGGTTGGAAAATTAATATATCATGGCGAAAACAACGGACAAAATGCAGCTGTATGTGTATACCAATATACAGCAACCATACTCTGTGGTCTGGGGACTACAGCATCGGTTTAGTGTGCCATGGCTCCTCAGATCGATTCCCACCCAGAGCAACGGTTTTATCTTATTTTTAAAAA
>JAGDQP010005857.1:36482-75600 GCA_022664845.1 Lepisma saccharinum | reverse complement strand
GTGATCAGCAAGTAATGTGTAAATGAGAGGTTATGTACACTATTATACATAAACAAATGTGTTCTTTTATTTGTTCTCCTTTACGGTTGGTATTGTATAATTATAATTTTATTTCGTACTCAATATGTACTATGTAAATTTCTGTGTATAGCTCTACTGTATATGAAGTTTTGTATTTTCTATTACTATATATAATTTGATGTGTGCTTTATTTTCGTTCTATTTACGGTTGCCATTATATAATTATAATTGTGTTTAGGACGTAATATGTATATACACAGAATATATTCTCTATATATATTCTCTATATTCACAGAATTTTCTATGTATAGCTCTACTGTATATGGAGCTTTTAAATAATTATATTTTGTGATTTCTGTAAATATCAATGTATCTTCTGACGTGTCTTATATCATAATTGCATTCATTTGTACACAATATGATCTACAAGACAAAGAAATAAAGTGAAGTAAAGTATTCCTGCAGGGACCCGATCAGTTCGGCGCCTCCGTTTCGGCGCTACCGGCTCGGAGCCGCCGTTTTGGCACCGCCAGTTCGGCGCAGTAAAGTTTCGGCGTCGTAACGTTTCGGCGCCAGAGCTTTACGAAAGAATTACACTAGGGAAACTATTGTATTAAAGAGGTATTAAAAATTGAGTGCATAAGATGCGACAGAAGAACAGATCAAGGGGCTGTGTTCATGGAAGAGATGCAATGAGACGTTTATACTTTAGTAAGCACTTGAAAAACAATATTTTTTTTCAATGATTTTAATTTTGGAGTTTTTTTCCGGCGGAAACTGAATTTATTTATTTATTTACAACATAAACAGGCTGAGCTATAGCAGGGACGTAACTAGGGAGGAGCAGAGAAACAGGATTCAGGGGCGCTACTCGTAATTTCGCAATGGCGCAATTTGTTTTTGTTTTTTATATATATATTCAAAGAAAATAAGTTTCATCTTTAGTTACAATGCATTCTGCACACCTTTGCAACACTTTTTAATAAGAAAAACAGATAAGAACGTCATCTTAAACGGCAAGGTTCGAGGTCGAGGTTCAAGTCCGACGGCGAAGTCGAGGTTGAACTACTATTTTAACTAATTTATCTATTTATATTACGAATGCAACCTACACCTCATTAGCACTCTTGTACACGAGAGAAACATCCTGTCCTCTTATGGCCCTTAGGCATCTTTAGCTCAAAGCATGAAAACTTAAATAGTGCTTCATAAATCTGTCAGGAGCAGTCCCAAAAAATGACTTTATTGACGATTTTTTTTTCATCTCGAATATTCACTACTTACCTCTTCTTATGCACTTCTTGTTTAGGTTTAGCAAAAGTAAAAGTTCTTACGTTAAAAATGTACAAAAAACTTTATATTTAAATTAGAAAATCAATATATCTTATTAGCGCCCTTGTACATAACAAACAAGTTCCAGCCACGTAAGTCATTTAGGCATGTTTGGCTCAGACCGTGCAACATAAATAATGCTTCAAAACTTTCTTAGAAGCAGAGTACAAGAAATAATGTTTTAAGTACTTCATTGATCATCAATTGTCGTCAGAGGACAGTAAAAGTAAAAAGTACATCACTATGTCATAAGGTATGTTAGTAATTTCCGATTTTCTCACCTTGGCACCGAAACGGTAACGGACCCATTCGATCGTGCAGGAGTAAGGAGCCGTTATAGCTCAACCCATCTCCTTGTCCAAAAACTGAAGTGTTATATTTTTCCACAGTGTGTGTTACCACAAGCTTCTTGAGAAATTTCTTCTATGAATGCTTGCTTTCTAAACTACTTTGAGAAGGTTTAATTTCTATTAAAACAACTCAATTCACACAAGTACATTATACCCAAGCATAACACTCTAAGAGCAAATTATATCAGCCACCGAGAGTTACGCGCTCTGAATATGAAGCGATTTATGCTGATGTAATCTGAATTACAATGTAAAACGTTATTTATGCCCCATCTACCGGCAACATTTTCAATTCCAGGTGAGAATCTATAATTGGATGAAATCGAGCTAATTGATGCCAAATCGGGCAAAGAAAAGGCGAAATGTCACCCATGGCGTCACATTTTCATAACATTTGGTATATTGATTCTTGGTAGGGTTCATAATACAAATTCCATGTTTCTAGGCCACATGTATCCAGAGTTACACGCTTGCAGCCAGTGTTCGAGTTGTGATAATTTACTACGTTCGGTGGGACGGCGGATACTAACACTAGTGGTTGCAGGTAAGTTGCAACATACTACCTGTTTGGGTAGAAATACAAAGATTGGATGATATTCGGAATCAACAACAGGGGATAAGTCCTCAGCATCCCCCACGGTAAAATGAACACTGCTTGCAGCTTAAAGTTAGCATGTTTTGTTCTTGTTCCGATCAAGGACGTACGCAGAGAAGCGGTGGGTCGAGATCCGGACCTTCCACAAATCAAGATTTTTGGTAAAATATTAATAGCTATAATTTTTTGGCAAAATTATATGCATTTTACGTACATTTCACACGCAGGCAGACCTCGGAGACAGGATTTTCGAAAGGGAAATGTTGTTCTTGTTTAGTTTAGTTTAGTTTATTTCGTTCAAGAATCACAATACGTGATATGGGACTTGTATAACATAATATGAATAGTTACAGTATAGTATTGCATATACATTTAAGGAGACGTAATATAAGAACATCGTCCCTACCGACAAAAACAAACAAACAAAAAATCAGAATACATGATATGGGACTTATCAGACAAATATAAATGGTTAAATGAACTATTACATTGATGAGACGTAATATAAAACATAAGTACATAGTTCTTTCTTTCATACATCTAAATATTCCTGTACAGAGTAAAAACAGTTCTCTACCAAATATGCTTTCAGATCTCTTTTAAATCGTGTCGGAGTGTCTCCATTTCTTACATTTGGTGGTAGCATATTGTACAAAGATGCACCAGTATGCATTATACTCTGATGAAAAATGCTTGTTGTGTGATAGTACAGATGAATATCCCCCTCTTCCTAGTATTATAATCGTGGAAACTGCTGTTGAGTACAAAATCTCCAGAGTTTTCCTTTATCTATACAAATATTTCGTATAAATAAATACATGGCAATGTTAACATCGCTTGTTCTTTGAATAAATTTCTACATGGAGATTTGGGTTTCGCGTTTGCAAGTATCCTTACTATACGTTTCTGTAGTCGAAATAATGGTAGCGTTTTGGCATCGTTTCCCCAAAACACAATTTCGTACTTTGTGCGTGCATAAAATACCGCATAATATAGTGCTTTAGCCGCGTCCAAATTTACAGTTTTTCTAACAGCCTTTATTGCAAAGCAGAATTTACTAAGTTTCGTTACAGTATTTGTAATATGTTTTTCCCAACTTCCAACTGATTTCGACTCCTATTAGTATTCTCTACATAATTTATTACATTGTTATCAATAGTAATAACAGGCTTATTTGGTTTAGATAGACTACCATGGAAGGTTATCGCTACTGTTTTACTTGCATTTAGGGAAAGTCCATTGTGGCGTAACCAGGTTGATAGTTTATCCGTTAGATAGGTACTATTATTTATTAGTAATTCATCATCCGTACCAGTTAGTAGTATATTAGTGTCATCTGCATATAGAGCGATATCAGCAGCAGTTAATGATGCTGGGAGATAATTTATATAAATGAGGAATAAGATGGGTCCCAGAATAGAGCCTTGAGGTACACCACTCGCTACTGATTTCTCCTTTGAGAGATTATTTTCCATGACATTGTTTTTGTTACCATAAATTTCAACAACTTGCTTTCGACCTGTGAGGTAGCTCTCAAACCATTTGTGGGCTACACCCCTGGCACCATAATGGTATAGTTTACTCAGCAGAAGTTTAGGATTTACCATATCAAAGGCCTTTGAGAGGTCTAGAAAAATTCCTGTGCAATCTTCTTTTGTTTTCCAGAGTCTCTCTGATTTTTTCAAGGAAACTATATATTGCTGTGTTTGTGCTTTTACCTTTAATGAAACCGTGTTGAGAACGGCAAATTACCGAATTTTCTGCTAGAAATGGAACTACACGGTTGTATACTACTTTATCAATTATTTCCCTATTACAGGTAGTAAAGAGAAAGGTCTATAGTTTTCTACTTTTTTAAGCTCGCCTTTTTTATAAAGGGGCTTTATTTTCGCGATCTTTAATTTTGCCGGAAAATTTCCTGAATTTAGTGATGAGTTTATGAGATGACATAACGGAGCTATAAGGGGCTGCGAACAGTGTTTAATTATTTTGTCCGATATGTTATCTATACCTGCTGATTGCTTGCATTTAAGTGTGCTTATTATTCTTGATATTTCGCTTTCTATTACTGGGTATAAAAATATTGTGTTACTAACAGATTTCGTGGTCATCTCGTAATTCATCCTAATAATTACGTTGCTACCTGTGTTTATACTTATAAAATACTTATTAAATTTATCAGCTATGCCCACACGCCCAGGGTCTGTGATACATTTAATTTGACTTTGTATACTAATAGGCTGCCGAGCAGTGTTCTTTACATTAAGTTGTTGGTTTACTATTCTCCACATTGTCTTACATTTATTATTGGAAGTTAATATTTTGGTACTACAATATGATTGTTTTGCTGTTAATAAGGCCTTACTGTACCATTTCCTTTGTATTTTGTAACTGTTATAACTATACTCTGTTTTTGACGCCTCCACATGTCATATAATAACATGGTTTGAGATCTTTCACGCAACAGAGAGGCGGTCATCCATTCACTTTTCTTTACAGACTTTACTGCATTTTTGTGCTTTTTCTTTTCTAACGGGAAAGCAATTTCAAAGTTTTGTTTGATCTTATCTTCTATTCGGCTATATATTTCATCTGTATCTGTACAACGGTATATATCCTCCCATGTTTCCTGTTGAACCAAATTCTTAAAATGATTTATATTTTCTTCACTGTACGATCTGAATATTTCATACGCATTTGTGTTTGTGACTGGGGTGGGAATATGGTTTGCGTTTCTTTTCCTTGCCTTAGTTACCTGAGCTTCATGATCAGAATATCCCGTGTGAATTACACTGGCTGTATGTGACAGGACCTACCGTTAATGAGAGCTTGATCTAATGCCGACTCAGAATGATTTGTGATCCTTGTCGGTTCCTTAATCACGGCCTCTAAGCTATGTATATGGAGAAGTATTTGCAGATCTAAAGGAATATTATTATCTAGAAAGTTTATATTAAGGTCTCCGATCACTATGGGCGAATACCTGGTTTCGCGATAAAAATCTAGAATATCTGAAAGCTTTTCAATCATACATTACTATCCGGTGTTCTATATAAACAGATAACAGCAACGTTCAGTTCTGAAACCTCTACAATACAGCATTCGAAATCTTTTCCTACATTCAGGGTAGATAATCTCGTACACTCTTTAATCTTGAGACCTACTTTTGCTAAAATTAATGTTCCGCCCTTACGGATAACTGTCCTGCAGTAGTTTGTTATTAGGGTAAAATTTGGTAAATTTAAGAATTTGGTTTCATTGTGCCTAAGCCAATGTTCGGTTACACAGATATCAACCTCCTTTAGTTCATCCGCTAGGAGTACCTCTAATTTTAATTGTTTACATGTTGAAAAACCTTGTACATTTTGATGAAATATTGTAAGTGTCTTATCTCTATTAATACAATTATTTGCGTTTTGTATGTTATGTCCTACACTATAGACTACACTGTGACCGTTATCAGGGTTTAATAGTATAGGATTTGAACCCTTACAATTTATTTCAGACTTATCTGTACTTAGATTCACTTGGTTGCGGTCTTGATGTTTGGGAACACATTTGTTTCTCTCGGACCTACGTACTTTGTCATCAATCCCATCTACGTTCTGTTCAATAACTATGTCTTTGTTGTCTTTAACACTCACCCTTGTTGCAACAGTTGGACGTTCACCATTTACGTGCTCCCTTGCATCTGACTTCTGTTGTGCGGCAGAGTGGTTTTTTTAACTGCGCTAAACCGATCCTGTTTGTATCTAGAGGAACGTTGGAAGTGCTTCCTTCATTTACACATACAGTATCGGTTACACTATTCGACACATTTGAGACCTCTAGATTGAGGTGTTCCCCTGAATTTGATTGTGATAACATACCTGTATGGTTCTCATTCACATTACACGTTACATGCTTAGCGATAGTTTTTTCGGGGATGTCGTAGTATTGATTTTGTATTAAACATATTCGATCCTGTTCTTGCATGAATTTGGCAGTATTAGCAGGACCATTACTACCGCCATCTCCGTATTGTTCCTTATTGGGTGTTTTATATTTTGCACTACAATCATCTTCTCTCGCACTATCCTTTTCTGCTACCAATGTGTGTGAATCTCCTTTTGTTTCAGTACTGTCAGTGCCGCCAGTACTGTCACCATTACTCTTTTTTGTCCCGGTACCTGAGTTCGTTGAAACATGTGGAAGATTAGGCACGTTAGGCTCTGCCATACTAGAAATAGTGGACCATATTTTTTTGCACAGTAACTTTTTCCCTTTCATATTTAAGTGTTGCCCGTGTTTCGTGAAACACTTCCTATCTATTTCGCTCAAATCAATAAGCTTCACGTTTGGATGTCTCTGACATAAGTTTCTTAGTTTTTGTTTGCGACTCTAATGTTTAGATTGACGCGAAAATTTACTATGAGATCATGCCTATGGGGGAGACTTGTAACTACGACATTTGTCTGGGTTAGTGATCGTAGACAATGTTCCAATGTTGACATAGCCTCATTTGTTGTACTCATGGCTACATCTCATTTGTTGGCTCATTTGTTGTATTCTTGTTCTATGGCTGACTTACAAAAACGAGAAATCAAAGGCATAGTGACTAGATTCGCAGTTAAAACTTGGGAATTATTGCGGGGGAGGGGACTGTAATCATAGGCGGATCTATTGGGGGCATGAGAGGTATTGTCCCTATTCATTTCAGAATTACTATCAGAATTTCCTGAGTAGCTTCCACCCTTAGAGTAATCCTTCCCCCCAGGTTCTCTCACCTAAATCCTGAAATGACTGGAGGGCAATATCCCCATGCCTCCCAATAAATCCGTGCATGATTGTACTGCAACTTTTGCAAGTAATCAAGAGTCGAGAGCGATCTAAATGTTGAAGTGCGTCTAAACCAAATTCAAATATTGTAAAGAACGGATTTTAAACCGTCTCGTTCAAGCAAAATTTTCTTCTTAATAAAGTGAGGTCATTTGTCGATATTTTTCGATATATATATATATATATATATATTAATTCTACATGTCTACTAATCAGCTTTTCACATGGGTCTGTTCATCAAGTGTTGACCAATGGATAAGTAAAGCTCCTGCACTCTGACGGGATAACTCCAAAATTTACCTTAACTATGTGAGTGTTATAAGTTATAACCATTCCATAAACACCAGTCGCTTTGTTTCAATTTTTGCTTGTTGGAGGGGGTGCAATATTATTTAGGAAAGTCCTTATATGATATATCGCTTGACGTATCCCACCTACTTTCAAGCGTAGTTTTCACTTTATACTCTGCATACGTGATTCACATTCATCTCTTCGCTGTTAATATGATACAGCAGAAAATAAGTCACACTCATATCTAACATAAAAATAAGAACATTTTAATTGTTAACGATGATCGCCCTCTGCCATCTTGGTATAACCTTTCGATTGATTTACATTGGAATTGTTTTACTAGTCTCATCATTGGCGGATTTTGGAGAGAAGCCTTGGGTGGGGGAATTATTTTAAAAACTATCGTTTACTATGAAACATTTATGATCATTCTAAAAAGACTGGGGTGGGGGACAATGCCCTCCGCCCCCATAAATCTGCCTATGAGTCTCATGTCTCTTAGGAGCGTAATATTTACTTCTGTTTTCTACTAGCGTTTCGTCATGTTTTCTTTGACTCATGTTCTGTAGAAATGTAATAGTTTACACACAAACAGTAGAATTTTCCGTTATCATATTGCGATTTATCTGGTAAACTATTAATAATACTTATTTAAAGAAACTTTACTGCTAACCAAATGCTGTACAAATAAATTACTCTTGTAAACATGATATATTTACGATGTTCATAAAAAGTTAACGATGTTTAAATGCCATTGTAAACTTGATACATACAGGAACGAATTATTGGATGGAAATTAGATACTTATCCCATTGTCCGTTCCTATATTCAATAACCTGATCTCATCTAACCATACCTGACCAATATAAACAGTGTTAACATCAAGTTAGTTAAACTAACTAATTGAAACCAATGAAATTGGAACTAACTAATTTACTTACAGTTAATCCTAGAATCATTGCGATGTAACGTAACCTCATGCCAGTGGTTAATATGTTCGAGAGCAAGTATTCAACTCCAGTTTGCATATGCCCGTACCTGGCACGGTTGTAGAACAGCGGCCTGCCTGAGTAACTTTGCGGTACTAATAGTAAGAAAATGTCATTCATTATAAATTAACATGAACTAACCCAGTGGCGTATTCTGAAATCACAGCTTGGGCTACCACTACCCACAGTAATAAGATTTGTAGAGCAAATACAGAGCTTACATACTACAGAGCTAGTTCTTAAAAAGTAGCTTAATTCATCCATGAAACAGCTTTCGTTTACGAAACAATAACTGGAAACAGGTTACACTGTAGGCTATAAGTATTCATAAGTCTGATGTTATTCCTTCGTTACTTCTAAAAAAAAAAAAAATCCGAAAGTTTCTCAGCTCGCTCACAGCACACACACACACACACACACAGACTTATAAATATTCACGCACACTAACCTGGCGAGTCAGAGTGCTCTGCAGAACGAGAAGCAAAAAATACAATACTTCTCTCCCTCACACACACACACCTACACTAACGGCAAGATTTTTTTTCAAAATCTATCTGCACCGCTTGGCAGCCATATTGGCAACTTTCGGAGCCTACTTGGAAACACTTCTGGTTCAGCACAGAACTTTTGGGTAAACAGAACTATTGCGTAAACAGAACTTTTGAGTAAACAATACTTTTGCGTATGCCCACTGCTAACCGGGGGCAGCCCCCTATCGCTCGGTGTGCATCCTGCTCTGATGGATTTATATACATCCTAGTTTTTAGTGTCATCTTTTAAAATTAAAAATCACAACTTTTATTAAATTTCCTTTTGTGTATTTACATAAAAAAGAAAAATCTTTAATTTTCTTCTTCAAAAATTGTAAAAAGTCGAAGCGAGGGCTTAAACCTGGGACCTTTGGATCAGTTTCCCGACATCTTGACCGCAAGACCAAACTGCAGCTGCCGAGTTGAGCGCTTCTCGCTCGTACTTATAGTTCAAGATACGCGAGAGTGGGCTGTTCGTACCGGAAGTGTTTCCAATATGTTGCCAATATGGCTGCCAAGCCGGGTAGGTAGATCTGATAAAAAAAATCTTGTATATTGAGGGGGCGGGAGATTTTCCTCTGCCGTGCTCTGTTGACCTCCTGACTCCACTTCAGTCGAAAATAATCATAAACAGTACGCACAGACACTCATTCTTTGTCTCTTGTCACACACACAGACACACGTCCTGCAGATTACAAATTTAAATTTAAGAATATAATTTGTTCTGCTTTAACGCCTGCTCTCAATTTCAATTTTATTTATGGTTTTTAGCCATCTAGGGCTCAGGCAGAGATAGGGGAGGGGAAAGATCCAGGAAGGTGTCGGCCAAGGTCTAAGTTGAAGGTACCATCCCGGCATTTGCCTGGCATGACTGAGGAAAAAACCCAGTCAGGGTGGTCGGTCGCTGAGATTCAACGATAAATGCTTTTCACCGGGGGTGCTGTGAGACCCGAAGTAGGGGTATCAGCCCCAAATTCTTTAGCACACTCGTAACTTCAAAATGTTTCTGTTAAAACACGATACGGAACAGGCAAAAATCTACAGAATTTTAGCTTTGCACTCCCAGATTGGAAATGATAGCGAATTTCATGCAAGGGATATCTCTCTTTTATTCATCCGATCATTTACACCGCATTTCAATGGAAATGAAAACGTTGCAGTCAGTTGTACGTGCCAAGCCAAATGGGCTGCAGAAATACTGTTTTTTTTTTAAATTTAAATCAAAGAACAGATAACAACTGTCTTTCATGGTTTTAAAGTGTTTCATCCTTTATCCTAAACTATCTCTCTGGATAAATTTAATGACCAAAGCCAAAGTTGCCTAAAACTTCTAAATAGTCAATTCAAATTCTTACAATTTAGTCTCAAGTGCGACTTTTGGGTTGGCAACACTGAATTGGGAAAATCAAGTAAGTAAAATTTTAACATGGAACAGGGAATAATAGAATAGAATTGTGTGTTTCAGGCTCTCTGGTCTACCTTCCGCTTCCAACCTAACTCGTCTTTAGCGGATTCAACACATCATGACTTCACGCGGAACTGGGAGGAATAAGGGAGAAAGAGAGACCAGAGCCCAAACCTAAATGCTTCCTTTTGCTGAGAATCCAAAGGAGTCAAGTGAAGGAACCTTGGAAGGAGTGTAGGAAAGGAAGCATTTTGGACGTTGTACACTTGGCGAATATAGCGACGTCTTTGAAAAGCATTAGGAGCGTAAACAACTGTGCAGCGGGTGGCGGGATAGGAGTGGTGGTTGTGATATCTTAGGCAAACAACCCCAATTGAAAAAGCACGAATAATTTGAAACGCAAATGACTGCGCAGTTGTACTTATTTGGCAAGATGCTTTGATTACGTGAGCTTTCCCCTCTCCTCCGCTCGAGGAGTATTGTACGGCGCGTATTTTTAAGACAATGGTTTACATGCTCATATTCAAGGACCCCCATTAGGGGGCATGGGGGGGGCTTCTCCTCCTCCTCTAGCCGGAGAAAATGATACTAATATGGCACAAAATGTGGGGATCATGTCAGTAAAAAAAAAGAAGTCAGTATTTGTATGGGTGCTGTCTTTGCCCTGCCCCGAAAATCGTAACATGGGCGCTCTTGGTCATATTACGTGTACCGACCAGTGAGCAGGTCTTTCATTACAACTGCAATTCTTCACGTTCTTCTCTTTGAAAGACTTTCCAGGGAACAGCTACACAAAAATGTTTCAGTGCCTTTTGTAAGTTTATTATTACATAAATCAGCGAAAAGGTTCTAAGCGTCCAAAATGCAGTGCAAAAGAAATTATGCTAAAGAAATTATCAACAACGTGATACGTGCAACAAATTGCTGTAATTTTTACAGAGTAAGTGCATATTATTTGAAATCGATTTTGTGACATTTTCTATTCCTCAAGAGAACAATGTATATAGTGTGTTCAGTAAACAATACGAACAAGAAGAATCATCCTGAATATCCGCATATCCTGTTTAGATGGCGGAATACAGCTACACCTATCATTATTAATATATATAAAATGGATACTGCTCACCGTTGTTCCGTGGCTAGGCTCGTGAAATTCTGTAAAACACGAAACGGCCGTAGTCAGTTGGTACAGCGCAGGGATTTCGCAAGTAATTTGTTTGAGGGGGTGTAAAGTCAAGGAGGGTAATGTACGCTCGCTGGTAAAGCGTTAGATTCTCATTCTGGAGGTCCTATGTTCGATACCAGCGACCGACTATCCTGACAAGTTTTTCCAGGGATTTTCTTCAGTCACATCAGGCAAATGCCGGATGATATCTTCAACTTAGGAGGTTAGGCTCTGGTCGACTCCTTCCCTTCCTGGCTGAGGTTTTCCACATTTTTTTCCTCAGTCACGCCAAGGAAATGCCTGGATGGTACCTTCAACTTAGGCCCTGGCAGACACCTACCCGCATCCTTTCCCCTCCCCTGACCCAGGATGAGCCTTATGCCTGAAAGTAGAGTTCAAGTTCGAACCTCACGGGCGAGAATCCTGAGATTTTCCAGGGTTTCCCTCTTTACTAAGCAAATACCGGAGCAGCACCTAAGTAAGGTCCTGACCGCTATCTTTCCCATTCTTTCTTTTACCATATGCCAGTTCGATTGAAAGATGCTTAAAGTTCCTTTAATTCAATTCAACTAGAGGCAATCCAACGCAATATTTAAAAAAACAGCAATACATCAGATCATTTATTGTAATATTTCCCTATCTTGTACACAAGAGCGGAAGATAATGAATGGATTGCACCACATACAGCATCTACTAAAAACAGTCATTTAACAAAACTTCTTTTGATTTTGAAACTATCATCCCCAACAACGCAAGAAGACGCTTAAGGTAGACCGGGGCTATTTGAGTCAAGGGGCTATTTGGGTTAAACTTAAGAAAAAATGCCACTGCGGATTTAATATGCGCACCAGTACGCTGAACCTACCTTCAGTTGTAAGTTCGTTGGCAAAGGGAATGGTGTGTGTGTCTTTGATCTGCTGCTTTCTTATCAGTTGCTGTGAATTTGCGACTATTCTGAGCAAGGTGAGTTGCAATACTTCATATTTTGCTCTGATATAAAATAGTGGCTGTATGATATAAGGTGCTAAACCTGTGAAAATGCATATATTTGTAAAATTATTACCGTACGCGTAAAACAGAACGTTCGCATGTTATAAATGCCATTTTTGGTGCTCTCCTCTGTCTAGTGTGAAAGTAGTACGTTCCTACGTAAGCATGTGCGACACGGGGCTATTTGAGTCAGGTGTAAACTTATGTGAATTTATTTAATTTATGGATTTTAATTTTGTATTTATGGTTTAGACTATATGATGCATGTATGTAAAACAAAACATTTCATTTTCTTTTTAGATGGTACGGACATACAAATCAAAACATAAATACAACAAGTGAAATAATGAAGACATGGAGGAGAAGGCCATCCAAAGTGTAACAAAAGGTGATTTGAGTTTACGTGGAGCTTCACAGCTCTGCAATGTAAATTTGAAACTTTGCGAAGGAAAGTGCAGGTCGAAAGATTAAGACTAACCTTGGGTGATAATGATGAAATAGTTCAAAGTATAAAACCGAAAGCCATAGGACACCCCACAGTACTGAGAGACAGGAGGAAGAGTTCGTGTTGCGAATTTTGACTCTCGCGGGAAAAAGACTAGGCTGCACCCCTGAAACGATTCGTAAAGCTGTGCATCGATATGTAATAAATAATAAATCAAATTACACATCCTTGGAAACACAAAGGATTAGCTGGTGAAGATTGTTTTTCAAGTTTCATGAAAAGACATCCGAACTTATCATTACGAAAGTCTGAGGGACTTTCAAGAGCTCGTGCTGACGAAATTAATAAGGAAGTTGTGAGTGATTTTTTAAGTGTTGAAATCTGTTACTTCGACGATTAGTGCCAACACAAAACCACAGCGCATATATAACATGGATGAAACAGGATTTTCTCTTAACAGCAACCCAAACAAGGTCATTGTCAAGAAGGGGAAAAAGAAGTGGTTGCTCTCACTAGCGTCGAAAGAGGCGAGAATGTCATTGTGATAGTCTCTTGTAACGCAGTTAGACAATACATCGCACCATTTGTTATTTTTAAAGGTCAGCGTATGAGAGAAGAATTCGTCAACAATCTACCACCGGCTTGTCATGTTTCCTTATCAGATAGTGGTTACGTCAATGAAGAGTTGAGGGGAAATGTTTATTAATGTTGTGTTTTTCACAAATTATATAGAAAAGGGTATAACGCTAAGGTGATTAATGTAAACAATGTTGATACACCGAAAGACCCAAATAGCCCCGTGATTATTACTAGTCTCAAATTCTGCCTTTTTTATTTTAAATTCGTTTTCAGAATTTCTATGACTTAACAGGTTCTTTATTCTTTAATATGTTGTACTATAATAATGTAGTCGAATATGGGCATAATTATTTCACCTCTAGAGTACGTCGGGTTTTGGAAATTTTGACTTTTCTCTTACTATACTCAACCCTACCTAAAATAAATACTTTCCGTAAATTTTCTTGATTTAAAATAATTGTTGCTGCAAATAACAACAGAATCTTACTTTGAACAGAATCTCTAAAATACTACGAAGGAATAAACAAACAATTAAAGGAACGACTAATTTTATTGATACAATGGAGGGAAAAACGGAAGACAAGATGCTAATCGCACAGGACTACCCTCCCCACACCATGGTTTCCCTGCTTTCTCCCTGCGCAATGCTTCCTTCATCCGTCAATTCATAGGTGGCGTTAGTTTCTACATGAAACAATTGAACGCTAAAGGGCACCTGGGATGGACTGGATGTATCCTTGGCCGAAGGAGGTAAAAAAGGGCACAAGGAAGGGAAAAGATTTTGTATGAACAGTCGTTAAGATGGCCGATCTTCCGGTAGGTAAGGAAATAGGAGATGAAGAGTGTATTTAGGATGCACCCCAGCAGTCATTCAAATTAAGGAATAGCACTGAACGACTCCTGAAAGTGTGCTGACACGGTTAAAAGAACTGATCTGATTCTGTCACTATCACTGCCACTGTCGAAGCCTATCACTGATTCAGCTGAAATATCTGTCAAGAGTTGCAACCCGATCTAATTGGTTCTATGTAAAATATATAATAATGAGAGAAGTTAGACTATATTTTTATTTTCCCTTACATGTGAATTAATTTAATTTCTTTATTGCTGGAATATTAGAAGATATCATTTCCACTGAACTATCACATTCTTCACGTCAACCTTTGACTTGCTGCTAGTTGCTGGTATGTGGAGATGACAAAATTTAAATTGCCTGTAATTGATAACACTGCTATGGACTGATCGTCGTCGTATACTCTCCTTGAGTCACAGCTGCCGTGACAATTCCATACACAGGCTTCGAAATCCCGATCGAAGTCTTTGCTTATATATCGCCCGTAAGTTCCCCACACGCAAATTTGAGGTGGTAAAGCGTGCAGCGTTCTGAGGCAGGTGGCGATATACTAGACCGAAGACTATTGGCAGGGTTGGAAAATGCACATAAAAATTATGATTTTACAAAAGTTCTCCGTTTGGACGTATCCACTTTGATGTAAATTAATATTACTTTTGTAGATTACTATATGTATTCAGAAGCTCAGACTTCGGTGGTAGCCTTGGTAGCCCACAATACACTCTTCTGAACTAACCTGTTATTTAGTCAGAAATCAAAGGTAAATACGAACGATATATTATTTCCCCAGTGTAAAACGATATGCAGATGAGCAATAGAGAACCGGCTATAGTATCTCACCTACTTAGCCGTAATGCAAATCAAAGTAGAAACCGTGAATACATTTATCATTATCCAGTTATCTTAGCAGTTAACTAACTGCTAGTTAAAGTTAACCTGAACTCTAACTTTAATATCCGTTTTTCATTTGCTATTTAACTGGTGGTTACTTAACTTTTGGTTAGTGGGAACAGTGCGACGGTTGGCAATGGATTTATACTATTTCGCCATCTAGGGAGTTGTTAAGGAATTATGAAAACAGTAGAATAGAGGATAGCACAGTACGTTTTAAACAAAATACGCATCAAATTCGCTAGTTTCTGAAGTAAGAAATATGAATGTTTGATTGCATTAAGAGATTTGTGGAATAAAGAAATAAGGTAGTAAACACACATATGTAAAGAGTTGAGTTACTATCTAAAAAAAATACGTATATGTGACGCCGACCTGGTAGCCGTGTGGGTTGGGGGCTACGTAAGCGACTCGAAGGTCCCGAATTCGAATCTTGGCTGGTGCATGGATCTGAATTTTAATTAGCATCGCATTCATAATCGTGACGGACCGAATTAAGTTACTAAAAATCGCCCATACAAAATTGAGTTTACAAAGTTAATTTTTTACGTAGGCGTGACGGTTTTAGATCGGTGGCCCGCATATCCTTATACGCTCTGGGAAAATAGATAAAGTCCAAGTTATGGCCGCAGCTTCCGTGCTATATGTAAGGCTCTATATGCTTTATTTCCTTGCAAACAATTACCACACATACTTCTATAAACACCTACCGGCAACCCAGCTTCCAAAAAGTGCTACGAAAAGCTATATGCCATTATCATTTCATTAATATGAAGTTCATCAACATATAATAAGCATAGCCCCGTGCGGAGTTATGGCGAAACTTCGTCTTATGAATTACACGTATTTTGCCACAAAAAGCACGGACAGTATCTCGGGCCTGTCAAGAGCGGTTAGTTGAAATCCAGTTCGATACACGATGTACATGGGGTTCTAAAAAATGCATGTATTAACCCCCGACGCGGAAGAAACTAAATAGTCCCTAGCACCTTTCCCTATTTTTCTCTCATTTTACACCTTCATTTCAAAACTTACATTTAGGATTTGAACACCTCTAGGCACGTTAGGAATGTTACATTTCTCGTGTAAATTTTACGTTTTTTTGTGGCCCATAAAGTAAAGTAAAGCGGAACTTAACAGGTAGTTCGAAGAACATGAGCGCGATTTCAAGCAATGACAAGCAAGAAATACAGTAATTGAAATTAATGATTTTTTCATGAAAGAGTTCATAGGCAGAGAACAAATTTCTTCGGTTTTTGGATGCGTTTTATTTCGCTCGGTTGCAACTAACAAAGTAATTAAGATTTTCGGTTTGGGAGGGTATGGCCAAAATTAGAGCTTGTAAACAGAGTTTTGCAGTTTTGTTCCTATTTATTTTCAATTGTAAAAAAATTAACGTTGTACTCAAGAATTTTCGGGGGTTACACATTAGGTGATCTAACAGAATCTCTGTATTTATATACTTCAAAGTAATTATAAAAAAACACAACAGGTAGTCAGCGAAGTTCATGTACTTCATGAAATTGAATATGAATGTTTAAACTTTTTTTTGTTACCCGCAACTAGTACTCTCGCAAGAAAAAAGGGATATGGTAAGGTGAAAAGTAGGGTAATGTTTAATAATGTTATTATTGTTTTTCAATATCATTTTATGAATATTATGTTTGCTTCATAATCATATGGATAAACTTCACTTTTGGAACCCCTGCGTCCGCCAGCTACTGATCAATGTGTACGTTCTACACTACTCATTCGCTTGTAAATAATTCACGAAGTGGGGTAAAGGGATATTTAATCATCCTGTTTCCATTAGCTTTATTATTTGCTGGGTAAACTTTACTTAATGACCCACAAAAAGATGTAAAATTTGCAGTACAAATGTAAGATTTCCAACGTGAGTGCAAGTGTTGAATTGCAAAATTTAACGAAGCTTCGAGTCATGGAAATATGAAATGAGAGCAAATTATTTGGGACTGTTTATGTGGTTGCGTGTTGGGAATCAGCACATGGAGTATATGACAAACGTCATGCGCATCGCGTATAATGAACACAATTTTGTAACCTGGCCTTAAATAATCGTATTCACTCACTCGACACGTACATGATTTTTCGTAGAAAAGTAGTGTCATTCATAAATCGAAGTGTCGCTACTAGTATTCACACGCCGCCATGTTTGTGGTTTGACCAACTGGATTGAGTATTTAACGAAATAATAATGACACAGCTTTTCGTGACATTTTTCGTATTTCTAGCACTAGGAGTTCATAGAAGTGTCAGTAATAATTATTTGCAAGGGAATGAGTGGTATAGTTTGTACACATGGATCAATAACTTGAGGAAGCTGCCAGTCATCAAGTAAAGATGATCGTTTTTCTATTATCATTATCGTTTGGGGAATATTATGAGTTTCTCACAATCATATGGATATTCTTTACTTTCGGGATCACAGCTTCCGTCAACTACTGATACATTTCTACGTTCAGCACCACTCATTCCTTCGTAAATAATTCACACATAACATCTAGCTACAACTAGAAATCCAAAAAGCGTTTCTAAATGTCATGTGTTATTATTTTGTTAAATAAGCACTCGTGTTGATCAACACATACAAATATGGCGGCATGCGCAAGAATACTAACGACCTACTTAATATTCATACTTCATGTTATGAATGACACGTATTTTGATAGAAAAATCACGGACACATGTCGAGTAGCAAAGGCAGTTAAAGTTAAATTATAACATGTTTTCATTATACGCGATGCACTTGCCTTTTAACATTCACTCAATGTGCACTCTGAACTCGAAATCAAATAAACTCCCAGATACTGTTTTTGCTTTTTCACATTTGCATCACTACAACCTTCGTTATATTTTCCGTTTCAATGCTTACACACAAATTGAAAATATTACATTTCTTCTGTAAATTTTACATTTTTGGAGCTCCAACAAAATGCAAAAGTAAACACCGCGTTTCAACACCACACACTTCCATCATTCTTGTAACTTTTACATTTTGAGGGAGTGCAAACACAAACTGACTTCATGCCCCAGCCAGCACAAAACAAAATTTTTCGTACCGCACCTAACTGAATCTGAATTTTAAAAAAGATGTTAAAAAGTTGGATAGAAGAACTGTGATGTTTTCTTTATGTTCTAATACAATTCTATCATCCTCTTCATCGGAAGAGGATGAATCTGAAATCATATGCAACATCTTTCACAGGTGGCAATGTCCAAACTTTTTTAAAACCTCCAGTTAGCGCGTTAACTGGAGGTAGAAGTACAGGTTAATTTAACTACCAGTTTGCTCAGTTAACTTTGGTTACGCATTAACTAGACACTGAAAAACGGGTAAACCACCAGTTAGAGTTTAACTGTTAGTTACTAGCTAACCTGTACTTTAACCAGACAATGAAAAACTAGCCCTTAGAGAATTTTGTAGACTTTAAGTTATAATTCTGTAATAATTGAAATTCAAAAATCCATTATCACGGAAACTATAGTAATGATAAATAATATACGTTACAATGATTTTTTTTTTATTTTTTCTTTCTTTCTTTTTGTAGGTACAGAAGTTTCAGAATAAACCTCCAGTTCACTCAATATTGCTGACAAGAAGTAATTTAGCAAATAAGCGCAAACTCTAGCGTTATCAGCTAATACGTTTAGAAAACATGCAAAGACACTGAGACAGACAGCGTCACACAGGAGAATGTTAAAGTTGCAGAAAAATGTTATAAGAAAAATCCTTTATGTGTGATCTTATTAATGTTATAACACAAGTTTTTTTTTACAGTTAAATCACACGAGGAAAAATATCAGAAGATGAAACCTCTAGGAAGAATTTAGAGTTTAAGTAATCCATGACTATTTACTCCTCAAACGGAAAATGTTACAAATTGTTATTCAAGATCTCTGACGTTTCTGTTAACCATGGACGTAAGAATATAATAGGACTAGTAACAAGCAATTCACTCAATTTTATAAAAATGGGACGGCTGAGAGTGCAGTTTGTCATCCCAACATGGCGGATCGCGCATACTTCCTGGAAAGGAAGTAGACCATATTGTGACTGTGGAAATAAATTTTAATTATCTAAATTTGTCCTTTACTACTAATTATTATAAAATAAGTGTTATTGCAATACACTTCCTTCTCAAGAGCAGTGATCGTTTAAATCTTGAAGCCTGATATTATTTCACTATTATTATTGAAGAAAAAACTTAAATGTTGCTTACCTGTTTATCCTCACACATACCTCTTAGTCGGCTTCATCAAATGCAACCTTCACATACCTTAAATTATTTCACATAAATGTAAAATTTGTAATTAAAAGCGGCTCAATTAACATTACTTCTTATGGCCAGTTGCAATGTTTTGGTCAATTCAACATGGCGGCAAGGCGCACTTCCGGCCCATAAATTTTAGCTTGTTACTAGTCCTATTATATTCTACAATGACAAAAAGTAGATTATGTTTGCTGGATGAAACGTTCTAAATGTTCATTTAGATTACGATGTAAGATCCGATTAATTGAACAGGTCTCATGATTCTGGCTAAGACGTGAAGAAATATTATGTTTGCTGATGCAGAAGTTATGGAGAAGAAGTTTTATAAATTATTGTAGACAAGAGTTTGTTTGTATCTCTTTATATTCGTCAACTGAATGATCACTCCTTTTAAAACGTATAGTGAATATTTCACTTGTATTTGAAATATTGAATAAGAAATAACAGACGATTTCAGAAAAATTTAATTTATTTTTATTTCATTGCGCATACAAATTCAATGAAAGGATCCACACAGATGAATTGTGTTGTAGCCTACCTATTTCGATTTAATAGCCTTTTTCGCCTTGCATTATATATGCGCAGAATTCCCTAAATAGTCATACATGTCACCAAACACTGAAAATTTGGTTATAGACAAGAAACACCTTGAGTAAAATATTAGCAGAATGAATCGAAACCTTAGCAGTTCAATATTCTAAAAGAGTACGTTGATCTCGCGCTGATCTTATAGATTGTTTTACGTAAGTATAAGTTCTGATATAATTGACCCATAACCCTTTTGCCATTGCTTGATTAACGAGTTTCCAATTATTAATCCAATTAGAGACGAATATAGCAAAGTAAATTGAAGTCGAGCAACTATCGCTTCCCGTTTGTTTTCCCCTCGATTTTTAGAAATAACGCAAAAAAGAAACGAAATTGTATTAATTCATTTTAAACTCATGCTTGTCTAATAATGATGCAAATGTAGAAAATAATGAGCTAAGTTTTATAGTGTAATCATATTATATACAAGAAATTTGAGGAACATCTGCAAGTCGTTACCTACATAATATTACGAAATTTCTCGTTATCAAAACGAGTGTTGTGGCTATGCGGAAACTGTTGCTTCTTTTCAATTGGGAGGCCCGAATTTGAAACCCTGGAACTGGCCATCCTGCTTCCTTAGCCACACGAGGAGAATACGCAGTTAGTGGCCGCTATATTGCCATTTTCTCTCCCGCTGATTGTGTAAAAGTTATGGCCTGACGATGTATTCTTAAGTAATATGTTAACGTAACATGTTCTAAGTTTCAGTGTGAAGCTATTTTCTATCAATATATAAAATATTTATGTCATAGGTTTCGTAGATCTCCAAATTTACTTGATTATTTGTGCCCCACTATCAAAAACCGAGAGAAGTGCAGGTTTGCCAAACTGCGCCCCTAATTCTTCACCTTGGATGGGTCTCGCCAATCTTCGTTCAGAATTGACGAATCGTTAAAGAATTGTAAGAGCTTTGAAATATATTAAATTCGTTAATCAGTGATTCGTTAAATTCTTCACGAAGGTGGGTGAAACAACACGTATGGCTCAATGCAATTGTTTCCGCCATTTTCATTTTACGTCAATTATTCAAATTTTAGTGCAGGTAAACAATAAATTAACTTTGACGGACGAAAGTTCGTTTCGTACCTGTATAATGGGTACAATTAGTTTTAAAGAAATGCCAGTAACGTCAACGTTGAGTGCAGAAACTTTTGGGGCTTCATTCTGTCACAAAAATGTCTGCACACAATCCTGAAATTACTGGTAGTATTTCCTTAAAACGAATTGTACCCTTTATTCAGTACGAAACAAACTTTGGTCCGTGAAAGTTAATTTCTTGTTCACCTGCACTGAAAATTGTATGATTGAGGGCAAACAAAAAAGGCGGGAAACCCCACTTTCAATGAACCTTATCGATTGGTCAATAATAAATTAAAAACGCCGATTAACGAATATCGTACTTGCCTTGTTTTCGTCCCACTTTGTCTGGACAGACACCAGATGGTATAACACTAGAGATACGAGAAAAGGCTTCACTATGGAACTTTCCTACCTATATTTCTCTTTTATCTATGAATCAATCGTTTATTCTATTAACAAGCTGTTCGGGGAACCAGCCAAAATGTTAACTACCTATTTGCGCGAACCGCCTGAAAAATGTCGCTTTAAAAAACTGAGTTTGCAGTCGTAACAAGAACGAAACAAAGAGAGCTAGCTAACCGTTAGATAAATTTCAATCCAAAAGAGAAAATATTCCACAAATGATATCAGCTTTCATGCAACATTAAATCCATGTGACGTGAGTACATATTAGAGCTAGACTTTAAAATCAGTTCAACGAGAATTCAAGAGTCTCCTTTTTAGAATATCTCGCCTTCTTTTCCTGTCTACACTTTCTACACTTCTGCAGTAGAGATGGCAAAAGAGAAAACTTGTATTTTAGTAGCAGTTATTTTTGATTAAATTCTTATAACAGTTACTTTTGAAAATAAATTGTAATTTTTAATAGTTTAGATAAAAAAACCCTCAAAGGTCCAATCCTAAATACTTCCTTTCCTTCCTTTTGCTGAGAAACCAAAGGAAAAGAACCTTGGAAGGAGTGTAGAAAACGAAGCATTTTGGACGTTGTACACTTGGTAGCGACATCTTTGAAAAGCATTAGAAGCGTAAAAAACTGTGCAGCGGGTGGCAGGATAGGAGTGGTGGTTGTGATATCGTAGGCAAACAACCCGAATTGAAAAACACGAATAATTAGAAACGAAAACAACTGCGCAGTTGTACTCGTTTTTCAAGATGCTTTGATTGCGTTAGCTTTCCCTTCTCCTTCGCTCGAAGGGTATTGCACGGCGCATATTTTTAAGACAATGATTTACATAGTCTTATTCAATAACGCCCATTAGGGGAACAAGGGGGCGCTTTCCCCTCCTCCCCTACCCGAAAAAAATATACTACTACTAATATGGCACAAACTGTGGGGATCATGTCAGTCAAAAAAGAACGCAGTATGTGTACTGGTGGTCTTTGCCCCTCACCCCTGAAAATCGTAATATGGGCGCTCTTGGTCATATTCCTTACTTATTCAATACGTGTACCGACCAGTAAGCAGGGGTCTTTCATTGCAATTGCAATTCTTCACGTTCCTCTCCTTGAAAGACTTTTCAGGGAACAGCTACACATAAATGTTTCAGTGCTTTTTGTAAGTTGTATTATTACATAAATCAGCGAAAAGGTTTCAAAGCGTTCAAAATGCAGTGCAAAAGAAATGATACTATAGAAATTATTAACAACGTCATGCGTGCAACAAATTGCTGGAATTTTTACAGAGTAAGTGCATATTATTTGAAATCAATTTTGTGACATTTTCTATTCCTCAATAGAACAATAAAGAGTGTGTTCAGTAAGCAATATGAAAAAGATGAATTATCCTGAATATAAGCACATATCCTGCTTTGATGGCGGAATACAGTTGCATCTGTGCACATTACACATAAGATGGATACTGCTCACCGTTGTCCCGTGGCAAGGCTCGTGAAATTCTATAGAACTCGAAGCGGACGTAGTTCAGTTGGTACAGCGCAGAGATTCCGCCAGTAATTTGTTTGCGGGGTGTAAAGCCTGGAAGGGTTCATGCACGGTTTCTATCGATTTTTGACCCTATAAATTTTTAAGTGTAGAATTTTCTAGAAAATTTGGGGGTGACACTCCCCACAGGGGGTCTGGCAGAATCACTGGTAGAGCGTTAGATTCTCATTCAGGAGGTCCTATGTTCGATACCAGCGACCCACCATGCCGACAGGTTTTTCCACGGATTGTTTTCACTCACATCAAGCAAATGCCGGATGGTACCTTCAACTTAGGCTCTGGTCGACTCCTTCCCTTCCTGACCATCGTGGCTGAGGTTTTCCACAGTTTTCCCTCAGTCACGTCAAGGAAATGCCTGGATGGTACCTTCAACTTAGACCCTGGCTGACACCTACCCGTATCCTTTCAACTTCCCTGACCCAGGCTGAGCCTTAGATGCCTGAAAGTAATCATTAAAGTTCAAGTTCGATCCTCACGGGCGACCATCCTGACAGATTCCAGGGTTTCCCTCTTTACTAAGCGAATACCGGAATGGCATGTAAGATCCTGACCGCTACCTTTCCCATTCTTTCCTTTACCATATGCCGGACCGACTGAAAGTTGCTTAAAGTTATACTTCAATTCAACAAGAGACAATCCAACGTGATATTTTTAAAAAACAGCAATACATCAGATCATTTATTGTAGTATTTTCCTATCTTGTACACAAGTGCAGAAGAGAATGAACCGCACCACATACAGCGTCTACTAAGAATAGGGCATTAACAAAACTTCTTTTGATTTTGAAACTATCATCCCCAACAACGCAAGATGACGCTTACCTAAAATAAATGCTTTCTTCCCCTGTAAATCTTCTTGTTTTTTTAAAAAAAGATATTGCTGCAAATAACAACAGAATCTTATTTTGAACAGAATCTTTAAAATACCACGAACGAGTAAACAAACAATGTAAGGGACGACTGACAAACTCTATTGATACAATGGACGGAACAACGGAATGCAAGATGCTAATCACGCGGGACTACCCTCCCCACACCACCTGTTTCAACGCGAGGTCACTTCCTCCCTGCGCAATGCTTTCTTCATCGTTTAATCATAGGTGGCGTTAGTTTCTACATGAAATAATTGAACGCTAAAGGGGACGAAGGATTGAACGCTAAAGGGGATGGACTGCATGTATCCTTGGCCGAAGGAGGCAAAAAAGGTCACAAGGAAAGGAAAAGACGTTATATGATCAGTCCTTAACATGGCCGACCTTCCGGTAGGAAAGGAAATAGGAGATGAAGGGTGTATTTAGGATGCAGCTAAATTGTTTATTATCTTGGCTCCAAAGTCTATATTCTTGTTTTTAACTGCGATAAGAAAAGTTACGGATTGGCAAGATGGCGGCTTACTAGAAGAAATCTGCTGAAATCTCCTATGCATTTTCTACAAGATTCCAAAGTTTTTTCGGCCTTTTCTTCAAGAAAATTTACTCAGTAGTGTTATAAAGTGTTACAGTGTTTTATATAATAGCTTTACATCGCGAGAATTCAAAATTAACTGTGTTAACATCAAATGGGTCAGTGACAAGAGGGTTAAGATTGACTGACAGCTATGGCGAACAGAAACCATAGCAACCAATAAATAACTGACCTTAAAACATCAATTAAAATATTAAGACTGTTATACTGCAAAACTGTATTATATTATAAATATTATTATAAAACAGCAATATTATTAAAACAGCAATATTATTAAAACGAACGCGCAATGGATGGGCATAATTAGCCATTTCCGCGCTAGATTACAAAATACGAGTACGAATACGAAGAAAAGTTACGAACTAAGTCTGCAGGTGTTGCTTGTATTTTTTTCGGCAAGGGTACGCGGCAGCTAAGACAAGAGAGAGAGAGAGAGAGAGAGAAGGAGAGAGAGAGAGAGAGAAAAGAAACATTTTGTTGTATTTCAAATGCTTGTGTCCGACAAAATTGCATTGCCAGTAAACACGTGGATGTTGGAGCTGAGAAATATGTGTGTATGGAGGGGGGTGTTACACTGGGAACTTGACTTCTCTTATCACGAGACAAAGGAGTTCTTGGCTCACATAACTACGAAAGGCAAGGTGGGTATTATTATAGGCTTCAAACATTAGGGGAGGGGGAGAGGGATTGGTCACACACTGCAATGTAAAAAAAATAACAGGTCTATTCTACGCTATAATGTTTAGCTCGATGAAGTGTTGTCAGCTCTTAAAAGGAGAAAACTTTAAAAAAATACGTGTCTTATCGCACATTTTCGTTAGTTTATCCGCCCACTTGAGGCGCAAATCCTAATAAATTGTAAAAATGTCGGATAAAGAGTGAGGTGGAGTGGAATGGTTGAAAATGAAGTCACAAGCGGAACGAAGACGGAATAGATGTGAAGTTTCCTGCATCGTACTGTAGCGAAATTAATGCTATAATTAAATAAACGCAGTGGCTATGCAAACGTCCTACGTCCGCCGTTGACAGCGCTAATATACACGTCAATAGGTATTGGCATGTCGGCAACATATAGGATATACAATAGAGGTGAGAGAGAGCAGAACCCTGAGGCACCCGATATATGGAAATATTGCATGTGATAGATTATTGTTGATGGCAACATATGCCATTCGGTTTAAGAGGAAGTGGTAGATTAGCCGTATATATGCTGGTGGAAGATTGAATTTGTACAGCTTATATATCAGGCCAGCATGCCAGACACGGTCAAATGCCTTTTCCAGGTCGAAAAGTAGCAGACAGGATGGCTTATTAGTGTTATATTAGTTTGTTAGTATTGTTGTTAATCGTAGTAGGTTGTCATCGATGCTGTGATTGTGTCGGAAGCCTGTCTGGTGGTAAGGCAGTATATCGTATTTGCTGAGATGAATATGTAGTCTGCGTACCAGTATGCGTTCTAGTATTTTACTGAAGATAGGAGTGAGTTGTATTGGTCTATATGATTTGGTGTCTGTCTTATCTTTGTTGGGTTTCGGAAACATGAGTACTTTTGATAGCTTCCATTCTACGAGGTAACATCCAGTGCGTAGTATGAAATTATAGATGTTGGCTAGAAGCTGTAGTAAAATGAACGGTGCCTCTTTGATGTGGCGGTATGTAATGCTATCGAAACCTGGAGCTGTGTTCTTCCTATTGTTTGTGACTTCTGTGATGTCTTGTGTGGTGATTGGAGTTGTTAATGGCTGGTTGTGGTCGATAGTATGCTCGACGCTTATTGTCAGGTCGGTTTTATGTGGATCAGTCTTGCGTTCAATATTTCTGGAGAATTCTGTTATTGCGTTTCAACGCAGACGGTTATGCCGTCTCTTCGTTATTGTTCTATTTGTAATCTATATTTTAAATAATTGTTGCTGGTCTAAGTGATCTTATATTGATATAGATATAATGGCGGGGCTAGTGTATTTGGATCTTGTGCGTTTTCTTTCTATAGATTTTTCACCGCTAAAATAACATTTAAAACTTGCAAAGTTAGCGCGAAAACTATTAAATACCCATACTAAAACACTCCACATTTTAAAAAAATGGCGCTACTGTAAAATTAAATAAACAGGTAAATTTAAAATCCACTTAGAGTATAAATAGAATTAAAACTGAGAGCTAAGCAAATTTTGTTTTTATTTTATATTTAAAATCGTAGCGGTTGAATATGGGCAAAATATGTTATTGCTTGAAAGTGAAAACCCAAGCCACTGTTATTTTCATTTAGGTATAAAATTATGGTGGGCAAAAAAAAGGCTTGAAAATGAAAGACCAAACCATTCTGTTTTTATGCAGGTATAAAATCATGGGGGGCAAGATATGTACCTTGCCCCCCACCAAAAATCATGGGGGGCAACTGCACCCTCTGCCTCCGGCTTTACACCCCTGATTCCTTATCATTTTTATTTTCCTAAATGGTCTTTATCGATTTTATGCACGAAACTGCAGAAACAACACAAGCAATGCACGAATAGCTAATTTAGCCAGGGCAGTTTAGCACACGAGTTTCAGGGAGGGATTTATAAGTGAAATAGATTTGCAAAAGGGAGATACGCATTAGTAGAAGGGGCAAACGAATGACCATGTACTGCAGAAATAGGAGGACCAAATTCAACTGAGCATTTTGGGGCCTCACATCAGGGCCCCCCCTTCAACATTGAGAGGCGTGGCCCCAAAGACCCCCCCCCCCCACCTCCCAAAATCGGCGCTCTACCAACAAGTGTTATGTTTACTCTAGTTGAAGAAATGGTTAGCAGGGTGTAATACTAACGTGGCGTCAATTCGGGAGACACTCCTCACAATTGTATTGAAAATATGCTCGCTAGATGGCACGAAATGCATTTTACAACTTTGTTTCTCAGCTTGTTTGAGTATTGCATCTAAACGGACAATCCGTTGTACGAAACTGACAGGAAATAAAACGTAAATTGGTAAAACTATTATTTGTACCGAGAGTTTAAACATTTGTAGATAATATGTTACATAATATGATCAACCGATAAGGATCAACTTAGGGAACGACGTAAAGAAAAAAGGAAGGTACTGGTGATTAAGTGAATATCAAATTTCTTAGTCTCGCTCGTGATCGCGAGAATTTTTGTAGAGGGCGCTGGTTCTCAGTAAGTCCCTTGCAACTCATGTATGTCTTCATATTTACTCATCATTCATTAACAAATAACAATATTTATGTAGATGTAAAATATTAATTGTATCCCATTCTAGCCCATCCCTCTACGCATTCCCCCGACATGAACGCAATAAGTACCCTTCCCACACCCTACATAGAACCCCACCACCAAACACACACACACTCAAATACACATACATGTATATTTTTAATGTGCTGCGCTCACGAAAGTAAAATTGTTATAAGAGTACAAGCAGTTTGACGACATATCATATTTATTTCTGGAAGAGGTCTGATTTTATTTCTGAAATTAACTGTTAATCGGTCTGTACTGTTAATGGTTAACAGTAACAGTTAATCGAATGTCTTTAACAGTCTTATTTTCGACTTTTTAATTGCGAACAAGAAATACATACGGTTTCTCTACATGACAGCGCGCAGTCTATTTCGGTGGCGATGAGACTATTGTTTGCAGATGTACTGTATTACGCATGTGCTTAAACCTGTCCGCGCGCACTAGCAATTGAACTGCTCAATTCGGTAGCTGCGTCTCAGAAAGAATTAGTTACAAATAACTACACAGTAAGAAGTCATTTAGTCGTTAAGTAGTGTGTTTTGCAGCAAAAGTATGGAATCGTTTAATGTTGAGATTGTTTATAGTTGAAGTAAATATGTCCAAAAAGTAAATAAACAAAATGCAGAAACGTGGAAGTGATATTTTGAAATAAGAAATTTATAATTTGTGTTCAAATATATAATTATGGAAGTGGTATATTAAGTTCGAGAATTGTTATTTTCTCTTCCAATTTCCGAGTTATGTTTTATCATTGTAGAACTCTCAAAATTATTGTGAAGTAAATATTTATCGTAAGTCAGCAACATCCTAGTGCATTGATACCCACATTTCTTTTTGCTCATGTACCACGTTAAAATTTAGCACGATCTTCTATGTTTGTGAAAACAGCACAAAGGCAAAAAAAAAAAAAAAAAATAACAATGTTATTAGTATGGGCTGCATTCTGTCTTTTCGCAGTTGAGATCAATTAATTTCATCAATAGATTAAGAAGGAGAAATAAAATATAATTTTCTTGCGATATGTTTATGGTAAACAAATGCAACATATGTAGCGGCCCGGAAAGGTAAAAGTTGCGGGTTAGATCTGGTTCGCGGGCCGTAGGTTGGGCATCACTGTCCTAGTGTATTAATGTTAAAACCAATCTTTCTTGTGGTCCTATACAGCCAGTCAAAAGGTATAGTATTTTGGTGCGTTATGCTATGACCTAGAGCGAATAGCAAGTTATAAAATCTTTGCAACCATGTTTATCCAGAAATAATAGAACCTCTTCATATCTTATCTGAAAGATGCAAAGACTCAATCCCCGTGGTCTGCTGGTAACGGCGCGGACTTCGAATTGGTAAAGAGGCGACACGCGATTTTGAACTCCACGGCCGACCATCCTGAGAGGTTTTCCAGGGTTTCCTCACTTTCACCAGGTGAGCATTTATGGAGGGAAGAGTAATAGAATTGAAAAAATAAAAACAGGCCAAATTGGAAAGAGAAAATGAGAGATTAAGACAATGCGAAATAAAACTTGCGCAAATGACAACGAAGCTAGAAGAAAGGGAAGCTGAACTCCAGAAAGAAGAAACTACGAATGGCAGACTGAGAGATGAAGCAGTCCAAGCAAGCCTGATTGTCAACGAACTGGAATTCCGAAACAGACAACTAGAAGAGAATAAGCAGAAATTGGAAAACAAAATAGCTAAAATGGAGGAGGAGATTAAAAACTTGTACAAAGAAAACGGAAGTCTAAAAGCACAAAAAGATCAAAGTGCTACACAAACGCCAACAGTTAGATTTGCCCAAATACTTAAAAAACGATGCGGCGAAAGTACCAGAAAAACAAAACTAATAGAAACAAACAAAAGGAACACAAGACCAACAATCATCATCAAACCGAAAGAAGGCGAAAGCATAAAAGACGCAAGAATGAGACTAACCAGAACAATAAATAGGCAGGATCGCATAAATTTCCAAATTATACAAGCAAAGTCAGCACTAATTTTACAAATGGCGACACCAACAGATGAGGTGAAAATAAGACAGCATAAGGGAATGAAACAACAATCTGACCAAACAAATAGAAGCACTAAGCGGAACCCATTGATGATAGCCTATAATATCCCATCAGAATTAAAAGAAAATTATGTGAGAGAAAGAAACTTATACGAATTGACAGACGAGCAGAAACAACTTATTAAGCCACGATTTAAGACTGGCCCGAAGAACCAGGACAGATATCACCTGGTTTTCGAGACACCCAGACAGGTAAGAAAACATATACTGCGAAACCCTAGAGTATACATAGGGTACGAGGCCACAAATGTGAAGGACTTCCTGGTAGTGACTACGTGCCTAAATTGCCACGATTACGGCCATCTCGCTGCACACTGCAGGAATGACACATGTTGTGGAAATTGTGGGGAGAAAGGCCACAAGAAAACCGACTGTAAAGACAAGGAACAAAAAGTCTGCATACCATGTAGGATGAGGAAGAAGCTGTGTGGGGCCAAAAACCAACAGGAATGCCCTCAATATAGACTGGCTTTACAAAGAGTAATAGATAGGTTCAATTATGGACAATAATCCAAATTCGACCCATGATCAGGAACAAAAATCCACAAAAAGAAAGAACCCCCCCCCCATGCAGAATAAGAAGGAGTAGGAACAGACTCATACAATTCAATAAAACCAAGAAGTTGGAAATACCTAAAAATGGATAAACATCAACCAAAATAGACAACTTCCTCATAATCAAGAATGGATACGTCGATATGCAGCATGAAGAACAAAAAGTAATGCACTATATAAACCCGGACTTGACAACTTTCCCGAGAGGTTTTGCACAGCTTGTAGCTCTCACACATGACGAATATGAAATCGAAAAATTGGAACACTATAACATTACACAAGAAAACGATAAAGAACTCAATATCTATTTGTCAAAAAATAGATATAACAGCAAATTTATGAATATTAAGTCATCAAGAGAGACATTCCTAGAAGACCTTGAAACAACCATGAACTTAATGGCAGGGATAAACGAAGAAGAAAGAATAAAAATTACGATCCCGGCAGTAGGTATGGGCCTATGGAGAAAAGACCCCCAGGAGGTATTACTTATACTTAAAAAATGGAAGAAAAATATTAAGAACGTATGCTTCGAGATGGTGGTGCAAGATAAAAAACTGTTTGAAGACATAAAAAGAATATGGAACACAGTCAGAGATGAAAGTGAGAGTAACTGGTCGAACTCCGAATCGGAGAAGGAGGAGGAGAGAGACCTCATGGCGAAAGAAAAACAAGACCAAGAGCTTGAGAATAGAGACGTTGCAAATTGCCACGATAAAAATCATCTGAAGAAAAAGAGGAGAGGATGGAAATCTTGGATACCTAGATTTCACAAAAGAAAGAAAAACAAGGAAACTCCCAAAGAAAACAACATAGAACTAGAAACCACAAAAGAGAACAACTGCGAAGGAACTGATGAAGGATCAGCTGAAGAAGAAGAACCGGAGGATGGGAATAACCCTAACATACTTTATGGTAATCTAAATAAGGTCTATATACTTTCAAGAGCAGAGGAACCCCAAATGTTCGTAGCAGCACTAAGACGCATTGTTAGGAATATCCATAGCAATGGGAAAAGTATTACCATCCCGGTGATTGACAAGGTGGACAGGATTCATCTGCGAGCAAAGGAATTACCTCAGATCCGCAAGAACTATGGAAGCTGGTGATTGGAGTCTTTCCAAGAAGAGTTGAGTGCTTTCAACTTAACAATGTATACCGTCAATTTGTGATGGCATATGGACGAGTTATTTTCGAGAAATTAACGACACTCAAATTTCCAGCATGCTATATACACTTGAGAAATCCATAAAATGTTCAAATTTGTCCAAGTCAATCTAGACAGATCCAAGCTAGCCACACACGAACTTAGGCTATACTGTGACAAGGAGCAAATGGATGTAGCGTGTGTCCAAGAACCTTATACCAATAAGGACAAAATGACGGGAATGAGAACAGATGACAGAATACTAATACCAGATGATCCAAATCCAATGGTGGCTGTGATTATCTTTAACAAGAAAATAGATGTACTAGTAGATTCAAAAAACACTTGCAGGTGGATCCAGGTGCTGAGCATGGGGCTTTGAGGTGACAAAATAACACTTGTAAATATATACAGCCAATTCTCTATGCTAGCTGATATCTTTGTACATAAACTTGAACGAATTTTGGAGGGGTTTTATAGGGGAAATGTAATGATTTTGAGAGATATAAACGCTAAATCACCGCCTTGGCACTGCCCTGAAACGGACGAAAAAGAAGAAAAATACGAGGATATAATAAATCTATATCAACTAGTTGTCCAAAACAAGGCAGACCAACTGCCAACTTTTCAGGGAAGGGCTGGGGCGGCAAGTAACATAGATGTGACTTTGTCAAGGGGCAACCTGAACACATATATAAATGGATGGAAAGTAATGGAAGATGTTACTACAAGCCAGCACAGCGTCATTGCCTTCAATATGGACCTAGCGAACAAAGATGATAAACAATTTAACGAAGAACCAAACAAAATTAACTATAACGTAAAAAAACTAAACTTCAAAAAATTAATAGAGAAATTAAAACTACCACAAATCGAAGAAAATGCTGATCTAGAGGACTTGGCGAAAGAGATACGAAAAGAAACTATTGAAGCAGTAATGAAAACGGCACCGACACCAGGAAATAAAAACAACCGCAAATTGCTCTGGACTTGGAGTTTGGATAGATTAAAGAGAAAAATGAAAGCAAGCAGAAAAAGCTACCGAGCGGCTGGAGACCACGAACTGAGAAGAATAAGACTTAACAACTATAGACAAATAAAGCAAAAATTCGAAAAAGAATTATATGAAACCAAAAAGAAAACTTGGGCTAAGTTTGTGGATCAAAACCAATGTAAGGATATCTGGGGTATGCCTTACAAGATCGTAATGCAAAAAATAAAAAATAAAGATATATTACATACACTAAAGAAAGAAGATGACAGATATACAAAAAACTGGCGTGAAACAATGGAACTATTAGTCACAAAACTATTCCCGGATGACCAAGAAGAAGACGATAATGAATAAAATAAAAGAATAAGACAAGAGGCAACACACACCCATTATGTAAATAACAACCAAGAGATGCCATGGATAACCAATGAAGAAGTAGCAGTTGCAATAAAGGCCCTGAAACCACATAAAGCTCCGGGCCCGGACCAAATTAGGAACGAGATTTATAAAGCGATACCAGAATACTGGTCTCCGTACATGTCGAGACTATTCAACGAATGTCTGAAGCAGGGAAAATTCCCAAAAGCATGGAAAACTGCAAACCTCGTTGTATTGTTAAAATGAGAAGATAAACCAAAAACTAGCCCAAAGTCATACAGACCAATCTGTCTGCTAAACGTAGTTAGCAAAATCTTTGAAAAATTATTGATAACAAGAATAAAATGTAAAAAGAGTAAACCTTGAACAGTGCAGATTACAGTATGGATTCCGTCGTGGCAAATCGACAGAGGACGCAATCAACGAGGTTTGCGGTAGCATAAATAATCTCAAGAATGATAACTGAAAATATGTTTTAACATTATTCTTCGACATAGCGGGGGCCTTTGATAACATATGGTGGCCCTCGGTGCTAAAAGTACTCAAAAATCTAAATATACATCCTGCAATATGGAAAGTTATGAAAGACTATTTCAAAGACAGAAAGATTCAAATTGAAACGGCCGATGGCGTTGTGCAGAAGACACCAAGAAAGGGTTGTCCGCAGGGCTCTGTACTCGGTCCGGTTGTTTGGGATATAGTATTCCAGCCATGCCTGCAGATGCTGGATGAGATGGAAAATGTGGAAGAGCAGTGGGATACGCAGATGATCTGGCGGTCGTGATTAAAGGCAATAACCGAGATGACCTATAAAATAAGGCAAATAACATTATAAACTATATGACGGCGTGGTGCAATAATAATAAGATGTCAATTTCAGCAGAAAAAACAAAATATGTTGTCTTTAAAGGTAAACTAAACTACAACAGAGGACCTATAATCAAAATCAATAATACATCAATCAAAAGAGTTAAGGAATTTAAATACGTGAGAGAAACGTATGTAAAAACACCCAGAACTACAACCAGTGAGCTTTTTTAGGACAGCTATAAGCCGCAACAGCCGAGATTCACAACCGTGGCAAACGCGAACCGTGACCGCGACAACCGCGTAGCGCGAATAAAAGATCATGAACAATAGACATAGACAAAATATAACGTCTTGCGCGTTAAAACAGTACAACAAAGTCGAAAACACAACAAACTCGAGTAATATATAAGGCTACTTCAGAGCTGCTGGAAACCAGTAGCAGAGTACTTTGAACGGAAATCCTGCAAAAGACACTCAATTAGTGTGAGAGTGTGAATGAAATGGTGGAGGGACCAGGATAAAGTGAAATAGTGTAGAATGAGGAATTATGCATGAAAATAGAACTAATGTGTATGTGGGCTGCGGAAGCCGCACCCCACAGGAGCTTAGTGAATAATACCAAGAGTGTGTGTGAGTGTGAATGGAGAAGAATAGACATGCATATATCTAATTGTATGAAGAAAGAAGGAGGAACAGAAATAGCCAAGCTGGACTTTCCAGTGAAATACTAGCGGCCCTGTGACAAACCGAGATGCAACAAAAAAATAAGAGACTAAAAAATACCTTTCTTTTTTTCTTTATTTCATTACAGGGCAGCAGAAGGTGCGAAGAAAAGAAGAAGCCTAACTCCTGTTTAACGTTTGTTTTGTCCTGTGTTGTCTTGTGTTTGTCTTCTATGTAATATATGTAATTCGCATGAAATAAAGCATATATGTGGATAGGGTCTTCTCTCCTAGCAAAAGTTCCAAACTTAGGAACAAAGACCCGGAAAACATTCCGGACGCCGGGTCACAAAGACCGTCCCGCAACACCACCTGTCTCAGACAGACGGAGCATAGGAGATCGTTGGAATGTCGGAACTCCGGCAATCCAACAATCTCCAGGGACAAGCCTGCCCCAGGCTGGGAAGCACTAAGTAGTGCGCGCTGCACGCCCTTGCAAGTGCACGACCTAACCTGTGCAAAGAACGCAGAGAGGCAGGGGTGGAAAGGTGGGCCCCCTAAATGAAAATGAAATTTCACCAGGTGAATGCTGGTGTTCGTGCCTTAAGTAAGATCCTGGACGATATCTTCCCCATCCTCTACCAGCTTATCCCGACCAGAGATAAAGATGCTAAAAGGCAATAAATTATTTTTGAAATTCAAAGATGCAACGTGTTTATAAAATTGCTCATTTAAAGTCTCTAGCCTGCAGTTGAATGAATCCTATGGCTTTTCTTTTCGTGTTTTCTACTTCATCTTAAAAGAGCAGCCGACCGCAATAGTCGTATTGTCTCAGCGTCTCCAAGGTTTTGGACTCGAATCTCCGCTGAAGCCTGGATGGATGTTTATGGATTTTAGAGACATCTAGAGGAATCAAGAAGGACCGAAGTCATTAGTTACTAAAATGGCCCGAACTATGAAGCTTACAAAGCTCTTCACAAAACCAGAAACAACTTGCAGACGTTTATTTGAAATCCATTTCGATGCTGAGCAACTTAAGTCTCCCAGTGCGGGAACCTAACGATTTTAGTGATTTTATTCGGATGTTTTTTTTCTCTCTCATTTTTCTTATTAACAATGAGCGTTTACCCTTATTGCACTATGTGTCACTGTCTAAAATTGAATTTTTGCTGTAGGGGTCTACCATTAACTTAGCTGTCCCAAAATATATGAGCTATTAACTTTAAACTCACGGCGCTGTAAAACGCGAAACTTGGATGCAAAACGGTGCAAAATGAGTGCAGATCGATACACTATATGTTTTCGAAAAATTTGACTCAGAGGGCTCTACCATTAACCTCGGTCCCCCAAATAGAAGAGCTTATAACTTTCTAACCGTTGCGGTGCAAAACGCGAAACTTGGGTGCAAAACGGTGCAGAACTATTGCAATCTGTTGCACTATGTGTCACTGACTGATTTTTATTTTTATTTTGCTGTAGGGCTACCATTAACTTGCCCCCCTACAAATTTAAGAGCTTTTAACTTTTTAACAATTGCGGTGCGAAACGCCAAACTTGGGTGCAAAACGGTGCAAAACGAGCACAGACCGGTACACTATCTGTTTTCGAAAAAAAATGACTGAGGGGGTGTACAACTTACTTGGGCCCCCACTAATTGAAGAGCTCATAACTTTTTAACCGTTACGAGGGGGCGCAAAAAGATAAGTTATCTGTTCTCGAAAAATTTGACTGGGGGGGCCACCATTAACTTGGCCATCCCAAAATATATGTGTTTATAACTTTGTAACCGTTCTGGTGCAAAACGATAGGCTATTTATTTCTCAAATTTGGTGTGGTAGAGGGGCCAAGTTAATGGACCCAAATTTTTCTTTCTGTCCCGTTTTTATTTACGAATGTTATACTTACATTCTATTAACTATCAATGAAATTGCAATTCACTTACCGGAAGATTAATAATGTAGAAATTTACTACAAATAGAAATATGATATCTTTACAAATGATATATTCATATAAGCACTCGAATTTGCCCGTCCACCCAACTTACTTAACCCTCAACTAGTGACGTGAGGTCCCATTTCTTCTCCCTCTAGCAGATGATTGACCTTGAATACGTGCCACTCCTAGTACCTTTCTCCTTCGCAGTTCGCTACAAGTAGCTGTAGAGTTCGGATGTCTAAGCGTCACTGTTACGTTTCCTTGCAGTTTGTGGAGTCCGAGGGACCACACGTCACTAGTTGTGTTACTATTTTGTTCGAGGGCAGTGTTCATATTTTATACATTTTGAAAATATTTTGTTCAGTTTTTTCTCGTTCAATATGGTCGAAACCTGGCCCATCTATTGTGAATCCGGAACACAAGAAATGATTGTTTACTATAATAATACAAGGAGGAGTAGATTCGTTGGATGAGAAATGTTCCAGATACTCTTCAAGTAGACGTACAGAACGCTGGCCAATGGCTGTGGTTTCCCGTTTATTAGACATAAGTTGTGTAAATTCTTACATTGTTCACCAGTCATTCAGAGAAAGAAATGAACTAACTAGATATTTGTTTCTGAAGGCGCTAGCCAAACAGTTAGTTGAACCATTGTTGAAAGAAAGGGTAAACAATACCAGGCTTCCTCGTGAATTGCGTATGTCAATAGCTCGTGTTTTGGGAAACAAGATAGATTTGTATGCAGAACTTGATGAATGTAAGTTACCCAGGCAATCAAGAAACGTTTGTTTCCTTTGCCCACCACAGAAGAAAAGGAAGACATCTTTTCTGTGCTTTGAATGCCACAATCCAGTGTGTTTAGAGTGCACTATGAAAGTGTGTCGCAAATGTATCAGTGACAAGTAAGGTAGAACAGACCTTTGAAAATTTGGCGAAACTAATATATACTTAAAAAATCTGTAAATGTCTTGCCTTCCATTGACAATAATTTTGAGGAGTTCGTTTCCTATACTTTGCATATCAGTGTCAGTGCAGACATATATAAAGCTATGTTTATTTACATTAGAAACTGGTTTGAGCATGTTATATCCATGCACATTGCCATATTTCTTTATTATATCTATGGTGCGTTATGTCCTGTAGCTATAATGTATAATTAAAACAAGTTTGTCTTTCAAAAGTAATTATGCTCCTTTTTATATTTAATAATTAATAAGGGGTCCCAGGGTCCTCACGTCACTAACTATGCACTAAAAATTCACTACACCAGTTGAGGGTTAAAATAAAAAGTATTAGACCCTACTTGGACATTTCTCGATATATCAAAATATCTTTGGTTTCTAAATTTTGTGTTTTCTTTGAAATAAAAAAAAAAGGGGCCTCAGAAAGTAAAATCGATTTTTTTTAAAGTAATATTTCTCGATTTGTTGACTTTGCCTGTTAATTTTATGCCGATCGTTTTGGAGCGAACGTTTTCTTCTAGTCTGTCGAATACGATAAAAATTATACTAAAGTTGGAAAGTGTTGAGAAGATTCGCTGCCAACACTTTTTTCACAATCTTTCCACAGTTATACCTACACCAGGCTTCATACTACGTCTTGGTTAACTTCCGTCTCACACCTCCTCTCCCCACTCCTATTCCAGTTTGAGTAAAAAAAATATCTAAAAACCAAACATACAATTCAGTTCCCAACAAGGTATAAGAATCTAAAGAAAGCGTTGAAACGGTAATTCGTATGTAAAATACAAAAAAAGTTGAACTTCGACGAATGTTCATAATTTATTGGCAGCGTAACATTGTAACAGTTTTATTTTAATTTGAATTTTATTTATTGCCTTTAGGCATATAAGGCTCAGGCCATTTTAGGGGAGGGGAAAGGATTCGGGAAGGTGTTGGCCAGGATGTACGTCGAAGGTGCCATCCGGGCATTTGCCTGGTGTGACTGAGGGAAACCCCTGAAAAATCTCAGGCTATTTCGGCTATTTTTGCAAGGACATGGGTAAAAACACGATGATCTCAGAGTGAAGGTTGAAATTGTAATTGTCTTGATTTTTGCCGGCTCAAGAGAGAGGGAGGGCAGTTCACTGACCTCTTGTTTATATCACCTTTAGCCGACTTTACGCCTTGCATGTTGTTTGAATTGAACTGTTGTCGATCTACGCTGATTGTTGAGAGTGTGTACTTAACTGAAAACAAAAGGCAAAATCGACTTTTCTATGCTTTTTCATCTGAAAATTCGAAAGCATGGGACCTCAGGGTGACCGAGGGTTTATCGTGTTTGCTTTCGGTGCACGTGCTCACGAGTTCGAATCCCGTCGAGGCCTATTAAACAGAATGGTGCGACGTCCATCTTTACCAAAAACCGTAGGTTCCGTCCATGTAAGCTCACCAGCTAGTATAGGACACTAATAACAACTCAATTCAAAAAAACTGAACAAACATGGTGCGAAATCGTGGGGGGGGGGGAGGTACAGGAATCCCCCATCACCACCAAAAGTCTGTTTATTAATTTTCCTTCCCACTAAAATCTTCCCGGGTGTAAAGATAATATAATAAACAAATGTATATATTTTATCATATTAAACACATTGAAGAAAGGTCTGAACCAAAAGTTGCCTGAAGGCCATAAATAAATTTAATTTGCTTCGAGGTGGTGCGAAGAATATTTTAGAATTTTAGCTTCCCTATATTTTCAACACCATCTCTCTC